>DF241196.1:0-86894 GCA_000507305.1 Breviolum minutum Mf 1.05b.01
CTCTCTACCATTATATATAAACATATAGAAATGGAAGGTTCTAGGGTTCCCCCATATACGGTAGGAACGACATCCAAAGAAATCTCATTGTGTATTGCCCCCTCAGGGATAAGCCAAGAAATCACTTCTGAAAATCCAGAAATTCAAGATGGAAACCAAACAAGAAGGTTTGGAAGATGATGTTGCCTTTCAAATATGGATTATTTTCAGGTATAAAATGACCATTTCATGGGAACTTTCGGTGATGTGATAGTTTTAAACATGCACTTCAATGACACACGGATCTGCCCTCCTCAAAAAAACGCGAATGTCACGAAGGGGAACGCCCTGTCGGACTGAGAAAATCTTGGATCTTTGCATGGCCAGGTGTAACACAAAAAGAACGGCCGGAGCCAACGAGTTTCCAGCTACTTACTGACCTGACTTAAACAAAGCTTAATTTAAACAACCTGAAAAGCATACCTTAGATACAAAATAGCTTAAACTCCAGGGAACTATCACATATTCCCCTTCAAGGTTGCTGAGAAGATGATTTTTTCTCTTGCATAGGTGGGTTAGTTCTCAGGAAGGCACAATGAATACATCCGGTCTCCCGGATCCGTATCCTTTTTTCTCACCATCTCAAATCAATTCCACATGGTTGTGATGCCGGGAGCCACTTTCATTAAGAACATCGCAGTACAGCAAATACATCTATACAACGATTGGTAGCAACTGCACAAAAAAAAAAACTCGATTCAGAGATATTCCAGTTGTTGAAATGCTCGGTTTTTCCGACTTACACCCTTATTAAAGGAAGGTCATGTTGATCAATTTTGTATGGAAATACAGATCTGAAAGTCATACCTGTTCCATCCTGTTCGGACAACACCCAGCGGCCCGGGGCGAACAGCACTTGTGGAGAAGCCCTGGAAAAAATGCCACTGCAAAGAGGGTCATGAAGGAAGCTCCAACCGTTGGACAATACAAAGAATGCCGCAAGAGAAAGTTGCGGTGAAGGAAGTTCCCCCCATTGGTCAGGTTTGTTAATACTGTTGATGGAAGAAATCCTGCACCACCTGGGATGGTTAAAACCCTATAAATAATGGGATAATCATCATCCTTGGTGGTGCAGGATTTCAGCCATCAACAGTAGTAGAGGCGTTTTGAGTGGTCACTATTTTTGTGTGGACGTATTGCATCATTTTACACACTTGACAAACTTAGCTGCAGTGAGAAGTCAGGTTTGCCTCCAAATGCAGGCAAAACAACATGCAGTGATTGGAATCGTGTAATTCATGGCAAAACATGGTTCCTTGTTCACTACTCATAGGAAGTACATCAATTTCAAACCTGCCTGTCGTGGTAAAGCAATCAGGAATTACCAAAGAGTTCAATCCACAGTAATTTTCTGCCCCAATTGCTCAACTCAACATCAAATCCCTTACACACAAACTCCATCTGGTTGGTGGTTTCACCCCTTTGCCAAACATTTGTCAAAATGGGAATCTTCCCCAAATAGGGGTGAAAATAAAAACATATTCAAAACCACCACCTATCCATAATTTGAGGTGACCATTCGCTCGTTTATCAAAATCCGTGACTTTTTGGGGCCCTCAATCCTGGGCTCACAACTACACTAATTGTCTTAAAAAACTCCTGCATTTTTTGTGGCATTCGCAGATCGTCCACCAAAAAAAAAGGGGCAACCAAAAAGTCTTCGGCGAAGCAATCGGGCAGTACCATGCTTCTGCCGCAAACAAAAGGTGTGAGGCTGCCGTCGTGTCTGAACATCTCACGCCGTTGGAAGGAAGCTGTTTGTTAACAACAGTGGCACATGGTACGCAATATCAAAAAATATGGTAAGCAATAATATCATTAATGATTGATACACAAAACCCCAACAATTTATGACAGCTCGCTCCTGAAAACTTTTCCAATCCCCGTTCGGAATATAGGATACTTTTTGCATCATTTATGACAGCTCGCAGGCGGCCTTCAACTTCAATTATCAGTTATTTTCAATCCTAAAGTTACCGCCTCTGAAAACCAACTTTTACATGTGAAAAAAACATGCAATCAATATGAAACACTATCGTACCCAAAACCATTACTGAGTACTATAAGCATCAAGTAAGTACATACAATTGCTGCCTAGCAGTTGAAAGATCACTGATCGTCGTTGTTTGGAACGTTTGGAAACTTCAGCTCTTTCCGCCAGAAAAGGTTGCTGCTCTTTCGAGGTCTATGGCGTCTGATCCTGTACTATCTTTAATGTTTGGGATTGTTTGGGTATACTTGTCGAATCTATAGCCATGTGAAAGGAGATGCCGCGAAATCACAGCACGGTATCAACCACACGTGCTCAACTCCTCGTAGTGTGGATCTACCCACACGGTGCCACAACTACGCTTTGAATTTTCAGGATTTTTCAGGAGAGTTTGTTGACAAACGACTTAGGATTATGGGCTCATGGCAGGTTTCTGGGGCAGGCATCCCCCTTTGCAATCTGAAATTCCAAAAGAGACTGCTCTTTGAGATCAGTCTATATAGCAAAGACCATCCGAATCTGATCCTCACTGACATCCGAGTGTGGCGACCAGCCTGGGGTATGCTGCAAAAGTCCCCAGGCTAACTATTGAAAGGCCACTTTCTGCTGGATCTTTTTGTTCCTGAATTCCGTGTCTTTTGGCTCAAGGGGAAATCACACAAAAGAGCAGATTCAACACAAACTGTAAAAACAAAGAAAAACGGAATTGTACAAGGGAGATCTCAACATCATGACCCACATGTATGGTATATTTACCTACATTGACCATAAAAAATTACTAAATGTAGGTAAATATACCATACATGGATCCTATGGGTGATTGTAATATTCCATCAATGAATTCACTATGACATGCACAAACCCCTCGCAGTGATGCAAGCGGTTTTGACTTGCAAGGAAGAGACGTTCCAGCAGCTCATTGCTCGCTCAAATATAGCTGAACCTGGGACCCCGAATCGGATATAGACATTTATGTCTCTCTATTCATTCAGGGTTGTATCACTAAACAGTATATGTATACATACCTGTGACGTATATTTTGAATCAATATCTTGAAACATTTACAATATACATGGGGAAAGAAGAGGAACTAAAATCCATCAAAGACGACCTGGCAAGTTTCCATTTGCCAGCAGTCCAATTGGTACCATGAATTCCTGATGTGTACCACCAAGAAAACTGTAAGTCTCCCAAAAGGAAACATCCCAACGTATGAGTTTAAGCGTACGAAAAAAAACAACATGTTTCAATTGTTAACGAACATTTTGAACCCAACTCGTTGGTTTGTTATTTTGACATCCAAAAAAGGGGCACCAACAAAACGGTACACAAACACCTCCGTTTTAGAAATCACCCAACGATCTTCCCGGAGAGAAAAATGGCCCAAGGCGCCCGTTGGTGAGGTCTGTCCGCTGGGATGTCATGCCTTTTTTTGGTGCCCAAGGAACCCATGTTGTGGACCATTGTGGCTTCGTTTAAGGATGGATAAGAAAACTGTTGTAGGTACACTGCCTCAAACTAACCTAGCACCTGAAAATAGGCCATGCCAAAAGGAAATTTCATTTCCAAACATCCATTTTTAGGTGCTAGATTAGTTTCAAGGAGGGTATCAGTTGTGTGTGTATCCCCCTACCAGCCAGTGACTACCAGGCTTTAACCGCTTTTTGTTGAAGGGATCTCAAGCCAAACCTTCACTGGGCAGGGGACACGCCCTGCCATTCACTATCACTTTCTCATTCAACCAAGAACACCTAGGCCCTAGAAACCATCCAAGCATTTTTCAAACGGTTTTTTTGAAAAAAAATAATGTCAAAAAACTGTTTGGTGATTCCGGTTGTTTTTTGAGAATATCAACATTAAAAAGATATGAATATTGTATATTCACATAATTAATGTGGAGATATATATGAATCAGAATTGATCTCTCTGTATTAGCACATATATTTATTGTATCCAAAAGACCTAAACCCTAACCCCGAAACTATCGTGCACTGCACTCGTCGCTGCAATTTTATAAATTCGACTGGGGCCTCTGCGTCGAATCATAGGTTCATTTTATCTATAGGTGAATTCTACTAATGACTAGGCAACCAGGCAATCGGACCTCCTTGAAATCAGGGTACCTTTCTCAAAGGGAGTTGAGATCGTTTGAAATCGATGCTGTGCAACCATGATTACAGTAATATGAGTAGATCGAATCCTTGGAAGTATGTCAAGTACCCCACGACTCAATGACAGCTGCTTTTTTGAGATATTCGCCAAGTTCTGTACAACACAAATCTACAACACTTCGGTAGCTTTTGGAAGGGTTTCAGCTAAGCAGCTTGAGATAATCTATGAAACCAAAAACGTAAAATGCCTGCAGCTTCACCTGAAAATTTCAGAGGCCTCAACTACTATGCCTTTTCTAATTATTAAAAACATGCTAACATCATGCTATCATAATGCTAGCTGGTCACTGGTCAACCTACCCCAACCCCTCCTACCCGAATGCATTTCATAGCCGACCTTAAGGAAATCCATGTTTTTGTTTCTCGCCCAAGGTAGAACTCGAATCATCCCAATGGGAATCTAAAGGCACCTCCCCAATACCAACACCCCCCCAATGAAATAAGGCCCTACTAAGGGGTTAGGTTATTAACCATCATTGTCCCTTAATAATCCCTGACTAAGGCCGGCTATTTTCTGGGGGAAGGTGGTATTGGGGGACGTTTAACCAACCTTTATCCAGGTCCAACGACCCAACCCCACCTACACCACGACCAGCCAAATCAGCTTCCACCTTAGGTACCGTTTCACCACTGAAAGGCAATCGGTGGATTTGTGAAGGTGATTTCACGTTGACCCCTCCCCTTGGAACGGGAAGCGTGGACCCAGCTTCCCCCCGGAAGTTTTTCATGGTTCACCTGAATAGCAGTACCATCGTCGACTTGCTTCCGCTTCTTTCTCCTCCTCTTGGATACATCTTGCTGACTACAAATGAACTGCAGCGATATGACTTGTTCTTCCTCTCGAACTTGGGCATACATGTCGGTAAACATTCCTTGTTCACCAGGAAACTCCAAGGGTGGAGCTGGCTGGCGTAGCTGCCATAGCTGGTTCTGTGAAGTACTCCAAATACGCCACGCAATAGGATCTCCATCAGTACGAAGTTCATCTTTCATATCATCTCCAGGCCGGTTAGACCTGTCGGTAAAGAGCCGCTCTTCTCTTCTGCGAGCGGGTACCAACCAGGCCCTTTGGTCCAAATGCCGCTGCAATAGTCGCCATTGTGGGTGGATATTGCCCCACATGCTTGGGACATCATACTTCTTCGTATGTGGTGAAAGTTATAGCCGACCACTCTACGCAAATTGCTCCCAACATAGACACGTCAGGCCACACAGTGGGCAGGGCCCCCTGGAAAAGGAGATTCCGAACTTGGAAACCATCATTTTCAGGTTCCATGGATAACTTTTCGGGGCAATATTCCCGTTTGGTGGTTAGCGCCGGGAAAGGGGAAGGGGGTATATGTGATCGTTCGAAGGAGGATAATGAGGGGCTCAGCGGTAATCACCAAAAAAAAACAGACAAGATTTATTGATGATGATTTTTGTTGACTGTTTGTGGGGCTACCCCTCAAAAAAATGGAATATCAACATCCCTGCTCTTGAACAAAACTTCCTTTTCAAGCAAAACCTATTTATGTTCTAGATACATATGTTAAGCTACCCAAAGCCGTTTAGTCGTAGTTTACCACTTTACCACACCATGACTGTGTCCCAGTTAACGTTAACACCATAGATTCTGAAGTGTCATATTGTTGGGAATCAGCTTGAATGAAGTATCTATTATATATATATATATATGTGAATATACCGGAAACCGTCCGTTCGAGGCCATGAATTACCCCCCTCACTGTTCTCCTGTCTTTTTTTTCTGGATTGCTGTCTGAGCTGATTGCTTGGGTCATGCTTTTCCATCAACTTTCTCCTAAAAACCATGGGTGAAGAAACTGCAATATTTCTGGGGAGCCAAACTTGTGGGTAAACCATCGAAACTACCAACCCATTCTACCCTGTGATTTTTGCCCGCACCTACCAGCAGGTGAGTGGTCACTACCAATCGTGGGCCATGTCATTTTTATGGTTAGATGGTGGTCAAGTCCACTGTCAGGTCATGAAGATTGTTGGTGATGGACATTTCGAAGCTAGGTTGAATCCTTGCGGTACTTCTGCTTTGATTCAAGTTGGTCCACGTTGGATGGCGAAGATTTCAGTTGAATCTCATTTGATGCTTAGAAATTTCCATATCAAGTGGGATGACAAACCCAAGTTAGATGCTACTGGAGACAAGGCGAAAGTTTTTCTGCTCCCAAGTGCTGAGCGTGGCACTGAAAGGAGTTTCGAACTTTTTGCTGGTGTTTCAGGGTGGGGTCAAGCGCTCCAGGCTTTTGGTCATCAAACAATGGTTTTTGTAGAAGGCGATGAAGACACTGCACGATGTTGTGGTTTTTCATTTGGGCTCCCAGTTTTCACTGCGAATGAGCTTTTACAGAAGATCCTAGATGAGAATTTTGATGAACCTTCTGTCATTTGGGGAAAGGTCGAAGATGATGACGTTTGGCAATGCATTGGTTTGCTGAATTGTTCGTGGGGTTGTTCTTCACCTCCCTGTCAGCCCTGGAGCAATTCAGGGACTCAGGGAGGGTTGAACGAACCCGATGGTCACATTTTTCTGAAGACACTTGAAATGACTGGAAACCTCAAAGTGAAAGTCCTGTTGGCTGAGAACGTCAAAGGATTTGCAACTCACCGTGATTTTCGCAATCTCATTACCACTGGGAAGTTGTTTGGAATGAAGCTTGTTCTGAGTGGCGTTTTTCCATGCCATAAGGTGAGTCCTATCCAAAGAGATAGGTGGCTTGGTACCTTCATGGCAGATGATGTCACATGCGATATTTCAAAGGCACAAGCCCTGTCGTTGTCAGATGTCAGGTTTGTTGGAGTCACATGTCCCACCATTGAGTCGTTTGATGCATTCCATGTTAATATCAGTAGTGAAGAAGTTGAATCCCTCATGCCCAAACTTGATGCCCTCAACGCATTGAGAACATGGGAACTCCTTCCTGAGAAACTTCGTAGTTGCACTGGTAAGAATCATAGCGAAGTTCTGGCAGCTAGGATTATCCAGAAATCGGATCAGATTAGATGTGCGATGGCCATGTACGGATCCCAGCATCTCATTCCTTTTCAGTTGTTGAAGGCCAAAGGGTTGCATACATATTTGATCCGTGATGACAATCATGTTTGTGATAGGTATATCTCACCATGGGAATTTTTGGCTGCAATGGGTCATTCACCTACCATTCATTTACCTACTGACTTGGGAAAGGCCTTTAGGATTGCTGGTAATGTCATCTCGACCTGGCATGCCTTTTTGCAAATTGCCAAGACTAGCATGTTGTCATTGGATATTCATGGTTTTCCCAACATGTCGAATATTGATGGTGCATTTCAGAAGCTCAATAACTGTAGATTGCATTTGTCCATGTATCAGGAAGTTGAGCAAAATGGATACAAGACATTGAAATCCATGGCTTTCACAGCCTCACCGGTGAGAAAACGTGCCAAGAGAGATGAAGAAGTGTCTCCTACGATTCCTTTCGTCTCTGAAGCTGCCAATCCGATGCAGGCCAAGACTGATTTTTTCACTAGGAAAGTCACTTTTGAGCAAGATTTGAACATGAAGGTTTCATCACATTGCAAGGGTGGTATTGCCATTTTCAAGCATGAACAAGGACATTGGATGGTTACTTCCCATGGTTGCCAAAAAGAAACCATTTCAGTTCTTTTTTCCAAAGCTCTTCCGCATGCCCTGCCGAAACATTTCGATAGGTTCTTGCATGATGATTTGGAAGTTGAATGGAATTCTGAGATCCAGTGTTGTCCTCCGGCTTTTGTGATTTTCAAACCCAACATGTTTGATATCCTTTTTCGAAATACTGAATCGGGTCAAGAGATTTCATGCAAAGTTGATCTCACCTGGACTGCAAAAACTGCGATTGCATACATTGCAACACAACTCAAGGTGTTGCCAGATTCCCTGTACATTGCAGTTTCGGGGTTACCACTGCGTGAAGATGATTTTTTGATGGAATTTTCTACTGAATCTTTTTCATTTGGATTTAGGGCTTGTCAACCTGCATATTTGTTTGAATCGCAAACTCCGAATCCTGTTGTTCATGATCTGAGACCGGCCCACGGCGATTGCATTCGAGTTTCCGCCAAGCATCCCACTTCCAAAGTGATTCGGACAATCGCTGTCAGCAGAGGGTGCACGTTGCAACACATAGTGCAAGGGCTTTTTCCGGATTTGTGTGTCACAACTGCATGGACATTAGCCATTGAAGGCCAACAATTGGGTCAAGATATTTCCCTGAATGATCTTTCCAAAGATAGGCGTGATCTCATTGAACTCCAGTGGAACTGTTTGAGGCCGTTGTCTGTGACCCCTCTTGTTTTTTCCTGGAATCATCACACATGTGACACGGCTGGGTACATCAATTGCTTTGGGGAGATTGAGAAAACTCAAAGATGGATCAAAAGTCCCTTTCATGCGAAAGCACACATTTTATGGATTCCCAATAATGAGAGAGTCATTGATGTTGCTGCCTCTTGGGTAGTACACACGCAGATCAAATCCAACATGCTCGCTACAGTTAATGGTCAGCCAATTGATCCCATGACCAAAATGAATGATGTTGATCAACGAAGTGTTCTGAGTTTCAGGTTTTGCCCTTTGAACGGAGGGGGCAAAAAGAACGTTCATGAAAATCTTGCAGAATTGCTGACGTCACATGGCGTTCCTAAAGATGTCATTGGCAATCGTGTCAAGGAGTTTGTTTCGAAAGCGACCATTGAAGCTTTTGCCGGAATTGATTTTTCTGATGGTGACTCGGCCTGGGATGAGGTCAAGTCAATTGCCAACCAGAATTCTTTTCGACTGGTTGCTGCACACGAGCTTCGGGAAAGACAGAAAAGCCTGACGAAGGTCAAGCCTCCCTCCAACATCCAAGCCAAGAAGTCTCGTCGCGATCATGGTCCTCTCCTGTTTGATCCCAACAATGTTGTGATTCATCCGGGGCATTTTTGGGATGGAAAGGACAATGTGAATATTTTGGATGCATCTAGGTTTGGTCCTGACCAATGTGGGCTTCTCATTGTACCCACACATGATGTTGACAACTATCTTAGGAGCAAGCCTAAGTCGGTTGATGGTTTGGCTATTTTGGCAATTGGGAAAGATGCATGGAAGTATGGGGAGACTTTCACAGTGCCTGCTCACAACAAAGCTGGTGAGCCTCTCATTGTTACTGGGGCTTTGGTTCAATGCGGTGACAGGCCTGTTGAATTTCGAGCAAATGTCCCTGAAATGAAGTTGGAGGCAATCCCAGCCACGGTCATAGAATTTACCATTCTACGCAAACATGTTACCAATTGGAAGGAGACCAGCATTCCTTTGAGGTTTTTGGGCATTCACCTACCTCCAATTCGGGGTTCCAACATTATTGGGGCATGGTCAATCAGGACCTTTGACGAAAATCGTGGTCAGGTTGGATTTGAACATGCAACATCCTGGCACGGCTACATCAAGGTTGCAGATGAACTTTTGAATGGCATTCTGACACGTAGTGGGCACGCGGGCATTTTCACCATACCCCGTACCAGTGAAAAGAAGCCAGATCCGAGATACAGCATTGTGCAAGTTCCAAACTGCAACTTAGAAGATGCCATTAAGTTAGCTGAAGGCCCTCACGGCCTTGGTGTGTGCATAGCTGGGCAGCATTTTGCTGTCAGATGCAGCCGTGAACATGTGAATGATTTACGCCAACGACTTGCACCTGAAACAGCATTTGTTCAGACGGCTGATTTTGATTCCGAAGATGTCCTGTACACGGTACGTAATGTTGCCACTCACATTGGTGCCAGCGATTTGTCGACAGCACTTAGCAATGCAGGGTGGCCTTGTAAGGCTGTGAGACCCGCTGGTCAATCGGCATGGGTGGTTGCATCCAAAAAGCCCCCAGCATTTAGTCATCTTTGTGTGAATGGTGGCCTTGCATTCATTGAACCATTGAGGAAGCAACAATTTCCACAGTTGACTGTGACAGCGAAAGAGTTTCAGGTTTCATCAACCTATGATTGCAACAGTGGTCAGCTTTCTACCACCACCAGAATTGCTGAGGTTCGTCAAGAAATGTCAGCACAGATTCAGCATGCAGTTGAAGCTCGTATGGCAGCTGCAAATGAACGCATTGATGCATTGACCCTTGAGCTTCGTGAAGCTCAGCTTGAAACAAAGCAAGCGCGAGATGCTACCAACATCCAAATTGCACAAATCCAGAATGAACAGCAATTCATGCATAACAGGGTTTCTGAAGTTGAAGGCACCGTGCAACAGTGCTCCCAATCCATTGTGGCCCAAATGCAAAGCATGCTCAACAATATGCAGCAGAACATTCAGACAGCATTCACCAATGAGATGTGCAATATCAAGGATCGCGTTGGTGATGTTGAGAGAACTGTCAAGGACAAAGACAAAAGGAAGAGACCTGAGGACGATGATGACATGTGAAGGGGTGGGCGGAGGTCTACATTACACTGTAGATCTTGGGCCCATTGGTTTCTCCCTTTTTTGGTGTTTCTGAATTTTGCATTTGTAGATGCATCCCAAGAGCAATTCAATTCCCATGTGTTCATGGATTCTTTTCAGCATGATTTCATTTCAGAGACTGCTTGTGCTAGCCGGGGTTTTTTCAGCACTGTTCCTGACCTTTGGATTCATTCCGCACAGGAGTCCAAATCTCGTAGCTTCTCTCGAGGTGATGTCGCTGATTTTGATGCACGTTTTTCACATGACAGTGTGGATTCACATAGTCTTAGAAAATTTATTCGCATTGGTGAGGCATCCGTTCCGGGACCGGTTGGGTCCTTTCGTGTCTCAACGATTAATCCCACGAAACTTCATGGACGTGTCAGTGATGTAGTCAATTTGCAACATGACATTTGCACCACTGCCGAGAATAGTGTCACGATTGATGCACAACATATAATTCACGGTCAGTTCAAAAAAGCAGGGGTCAATTCACTTTGGGGGGAACCTGTTCCAGTACTGGCCGACAATGCTGGTACCATCCGTGGGAAAGCGGCTGGTGTGTCGATTCACACACCACTTCCTTTGCACCCGTGTGGTATAGATTTGCCATCGGATATCCAAAAATCATCAAGACTTTTAGATGGAATTGTACATTTATCTTCCCATGTTGCGTGTCATGTGGGTGTGATTTACGCTCCTCCCCACAACGATACATATGCGAGTCCGAGTGCAATCCTAAATCGTTTGACTTTCACTGCCGCTGAGAGGGCTGTGTCCTTCAAAGGACCGGCTTTTTTGTCAGGCGATTGGAATGTAGAGTTAGAAAATGCTGCTGTTTGGCCTTTTCTCAGAGAACGTGGTTGGATTGATGCAGCGGCTTTGGCAGCTAGATGGCATCACCGGGAACTCCAACCCACATGTCGAGATGTGGCCAGGAAAAGTTTCATCCTTGTCAACCCAATTCTAGCTCAATCCTTGGTTGATTGTTATGTCTGTGAGGAGTATCTTTTTCCACAACATCCCATTCTTGTTGCGGATTTCAATATTCAGGTTTGCATTCAAGACCGGTTGGTGTGGAGTTTGCCTGATTGCACTGATGATTGTATCTTGGATGATGAACTTCTTACTGAACAAGTTGAGACCTTATGTTCATCAAGAGGTAACACTTTTCAGAATCACATCGACAATGGTGATGCTGAGAAGGCATTGAAAGTTTTTGTGAATGTTTGGGAAGATGCGGTTGGTCAGAGCTGTATCACTTCTGATGGTCAGTCATTCCAACTGCCCAAACGGTTTTTTGGTAGATGTCAAAAAGAACCTTGGATTTTGAGGAAACCTTCTTCACCCACTATCAAACCGGGTAGGGAGGGTGATTACTCTCCCAACCTATGTCAGGCTAGCATCAGCATTCGTAGGCATACTAAACAACTTCGACGCATCCAGAGCCTCGAGAGACAGCTCATTGCAAACTGCACTCGAAGGAGTGAAGTTGCCGCCGCTCAATGCCAACGTTTGTGGTCTGTCATAGTTTTTTCCAATGGATTTCATCATGGTTTTCAAAATTGGATGCTTCAGGAAATGGGGTTTTTCATACCTTGTGGATGTCCTGATATCCCTTTTGTTGTTTCCCTTCGTGAAACCTTTCGGAAATATCTTGATTTGGAAATCCTCAAATATTCAAGTGAACAGACCAAAAGAAGAAAGCTGAGTGTTGCCATTGACATCGCCAAAGGTGGTGCTAATGCATATCGATCTCTCCGTAGTGCATGTGTTCCTCCAGCTGCGTGTTTGGCTTCCATTCAACATTTTCCGATTCGCCCAACAAAGTGGTCTAAGGGTGGAGTTAGTGTTTTGCTGCTTGCTTCTCTTGACAAGACCCCCAAAGTTGGTGATGACATTTCCTTTCAGGGGCAGTTTGCATCCATCAATCGGATTGAAGGATTTCAGATTTTTCTTGATCGTAAGGTCCGTCTCAAAGATGCGAAGCAGATGTTTTTCACGCATAAGAAGTATGTTGCACAGCATGGCCAGATGCAACAAATCGTTGCTGATGGTTGGAACGAATTTTGGCAGAGAGACAAAGACTATTCATTTGATGATGAGTGGGACCAGATTCTTAGCCAATTTCATTCCCTTCATGATTGTCCAAGTTGTCCCTTCCAAGCATTTGATGAGACTAAATGGCGTGCATTGCTTTCCAAAATCTCTTGCAAAAGCGCTAGAGGCAGCTGTGGTTTTAGTGTCAAAGAACTTCGAAAAATGCCCTCTAAGCTAACTGCTTGGCTTTTTGAAATTTTTAGAATCATCGAGGATGGATGCCCATGGCCCAAGTGTCTTACTTTCGCCAGAGTTGTCATGATTCCAAAGGGAGATTCTCAACCAGAGGTTGGTACTGACCTTCGTCCCATCACCATTTTGAGCCGTCTCTATCATGCATGGGCAAAATATAGAGCATCTGAAGCGTTATCTCATTTGTCTAAGCTTGTTCCTGCACAGATCGGGGGGGTTGTATCAGGGGTTTCTGCGGACCTTCTCACGGCATGGGTAACTGATCTCATTGAAGACACAGTTGAAGGAGGGAGAGAAGCCTGTGGCATCGTCATTGATTTGAAAAAATGTTTTAATCTTATTCCACGTAGACCGCTGTGTTCTCTACTTGAAAAGATTGGCATTCATTCTTGTGTTATCCTTTCTTGGATGTCCATGCTCATGCAAATGAATCGTGTCATTGATTTTGCGGGTTCATTGAGTAATCCTCAAATTTCATTTACTGGAATCCCTGAGGGCTGTCCGCTCTCCGTCATTGGCATGATGGCTGTAGCTTGGTTGGCTTCGGCTGTCACTGTAGGTCCTAGAGATGTGCTTACCCCTTTTTTCGCCAATAATTGGGCCATTATTGCATATCACATCAATGACCTTAAGGATTCTATCAGATCACTTGAAGATTTTCTCAAGTCATGGAAAATGGTCACATCTCCTGAGAAATGTTGGGTTTGGGGCACGTCGAGGGGCATGAGGCATTCCATCAAATCCGTCACCATTGATGGGGTTCATCCTCCCGCTGTCCTTGTTAATAAAGATCTTGGTTGTGATGTTTCTTACTGCCAAAAGAAAACCAAAGTTACAACCAAAAAACGGTGGTCCAAAGCAATTGGCGCTCTCAAACGTTTGAAACAGCGCTGTCTGCCCAAGAGTTTCAAGAAGCAGGCATCTACTACTGCTGGATTTGGCACAGCTGTTTTTGGAATTGAAATGGTTCACCATACCAAGACTGAATGGGGCAGCCTTCGTAGTGCCATAGCCGCATCCGTAGATAGATTCCGTGCTGGTGCCAACTCTTTGCTTGCACTTAGTACCGGTGGTGACATGTTAGATCCACAACTGAGGGCCATTGTCCGTAGATGTCTTTTCTGGAGGAAATTTTGCAAAGTCTTTCCCGACAGGAGAAATTGTTTCATCAACAGACTCTCCTTTGAAACGAGGAACAGCAAAAAAATGGGCCCGCTTTTGCATTTGTGAATTCCATGGCTGACATGGGCTGGCAATGTCTTGAAGAGGGTAACATAATGCATCGTTCGGGAATCACCCTCAACTGGTTGTGTTCCTCTGTTTCCCATCTTAAATTGATGATGAGAATTTGTTGGAATTTTGAGGTTTGTCAGCGTCTTTCACATAGACCCGGTTTTGTCTCAAAATGCTTTGATCACTTGGGTTTTGCTAGAAGTGCCTCAAAACGTGACATCAATGAAAAAGGGTTGTTGTACGCTTGGGCTTCCGGTAAGCATCTCACTAGTGATTGCATTTATAAATTCAGCAAAAGGGTTTCGTCTGAACATTGCCCGTTGTGTCATGAAAAAGATGGAAAACAGCACCGCTTGAATACTTGCAAGCATCTTGATGACATACGGTTTCAGTATGAGAAAGGAATTTCTTTTGCAAAGCAGTGTCCTGAGGCAGTGCAAAATTTTGGGATATGTCCTTTTGATATTGATTTTATTGTTTGGAAGCAACAACAAGCTGTTTCTTTCCCTGAATTAAATTTACCTGAACGTAATATTGACTTTGACCTGATTTTCACTGACGGATCGTGTTTTTGCGGCGAGTGTCCTTACTATGCCATTGCTAGTGCTGCTGCAATTAAAGTACTCGACGAAGGTGGTTATGAAGTCATTGGTGCTTTACGTTTGCCGGGAATCGACATGTCCAGCTTTCGGGCTGAAATTTATGGAGTCGAAATTGCATTACAGGCTTCTTGGTCATGTGTTCTTTTCATTGATTGCCAGTCGGTTTGTGACGTACTCAATACTTTGTGCTTATATCGGGCCCTTGGTTGTCAACCCCCCAAAATTGACCATTGGGATTTGTGGCAGCGAATTTGGTGGCATTTGCAACAAAGGCCTTGTGACGCTGTCAAGGTTGAAAAGATCTCTTCACATACTGACTGGAGAAACATGAATGATGGCCAAGACAAATGGGCAGGCGAACATAGTGAAATTGTTGATACATGTGCCAAAGATGTGCTTAGGATTGGACACAAAGGTCTTTTGCGCACTTGCACTGTTGCCTTTCAAAGATGGTCCACTACATGTGATAATCTTTCTCAGTTTCATGATTTTTGGATTGCTGCATGTCAACGATGTTTCAAGCACTCTGAACCACATACTGAGGTTAGGCATTGTGGGCCACCTGATTTCTCAATCTACCAGATTGATGATACCATTCAGGGGGGTTTTCCATGCATTCCTTCCCTTGATGAATTTTTGATTCATTGGCAGTTGGGGCGAATTTTCGGAACACGGTTTCTTGACTGGTGGAGTTCACTCGAGTGGGTTCCTGCATCAGCTCCGATTTCAGCACTTGAACTGTACATCAATTTCGCTCTTGACACTGGTACAATGGTTCCTGTCCAGCCCACTGGAAAAGGGTCCAAATTTCTGCTTCGAGATTTGGATGTGCAAGCTGATCTTTGTGATGCTAAACTTGCTTTGCAGAATAAGACGTGGATTCGAGGCCTTAAACATGTCCATGAGTTTTTCCCACATGCCCTTGTTCCTTCTTGGTTGAATCGTGAGAATACTCTTAATTGTTTTGGCTATACCATCAAAGTGATATCATTGAGTTTTCGTCCTAAACTCAAAAATGGTGCACATGCGTGTAAATTGTTATGGGATTATTTTCATACAAACACTGGTGTTCAAAGGGACCTCAAGCGTCCTTGGCGTTGTCACCGTAAACGCAACATCAGTGCTGGGGGTTAGTGCATTTCATGTCAGTCGTGTTTTGCCTGTTTTATTTGTCGTGATTGTCTGGTCCATCCGGTAGTTTTCACTTCGGCTTATCTCAGACTTTGTGGACCCTGATACGCTATGCAGATCAGGTTCACGGCACGGACCTAGTGCACTCAACAGAAAAGGCGTGAAAAACCCTGTGATTTTGAGGATTCTAGGCTTCTAAAACGCTCCAAGAAGTACGAAAATACATCATTCCTTTCTCTCCGTTCATCGCTCCCCCAAGGACTCAGAGGGTAGCATTTATTTGATTGATAAATGGTCAGATGAGGTGACTTGTAGGTTTACCCTGCTGACTTGTCGGTTTACCCTGCTGCCTCAACTATGAGTTTGGGACTGCAAGAAAAGTGTACCAAGAGCCCACAGGCTCGGGTGTTGGGATTTCATCGCAGGGAAGGGGGGCTAATTCAAGACTGTATATGTATCATATATGCATATTTATTTCTTTTACATACCAGTATCTCAGTATATCTTACATCTGATGCATGTAATACAGTTGTTTAAACAAAAAAGGGTACAGTAGATGGTTAGATGTAAATAAACATGTCAAGCTCATTTGATTAGTAGACCCCTATGAATTGGATGTGCACTTTATCAAAAGTCTCGTGCTGGGAAAACGCCATGGCTTCCAGTTGGACATTCGTGTCAAGTCAAGTATTCACCAACCTGGAGTACTCAAAATATGTTTTTTTTGCATCATTGAACCCATTTCCAGGTGACTTAATACTGTTGGAAGAAAAATCCCGGGATCTTTCCCAGTTTTGTCCAAAGTTTTATACATCCCAGGTGGTGCAGGATTTCTTCCATCAACAGTATGTTACAAAAAGAATTCACTAATCTGCATCACAGAAACAAGTGGAACTTTTTGGTGGCAGTTACGAGCCTGAATTTCCGTCGTTTCGAGGCTTCCAACTGGCAATATAATACACGAACTTGACGGGTGTTGGACACAAGTTGTGTCAGATAGCGGCCCTGGTTTCAGAAGGGTTCCTGTAGCGTTCCCTTGTGTAGCCATGTGGGAGAATCCTCATCCCCAAATACAGCTGGATAGCAATGTAACCTCTTAAATAACCCAAATAAGGAACCTATATATAGGATCCATGTACGGAATATTTACCATGTACCATAAATTTATGATAGATTTAAGATGATGTATAGGTAAACATTCCATACATGGATCCTATGGGAAGGTTCAATTGCTCTAATATCACACCCTATCACCACGAACAAACTGTGCTATCTGAGCTAATGCTACAAGGTCGAAAGACTCAAAAACAAAAAAAACGCCAAGTGGCACGGTCACGTTCTCTGCGGGCAAGGTTGTCAATACGTTCAGACATTCTTTTGGAGGACACCTCCAGATTCTGGAGCCTGCCGGGCCCCATTGTTGGGCATGACATGCTTCAGCGTTCCTCACATCAACATCGGTAATTACGAGCTTTCAAAAAATAGCAAACTTAACACATGAGAAAAAAATCAGACCTTTCGCTCTTAAGCATCTATGAACCCTAAAAAACAAAATAGGGGCTCAGCTGTTGTCTTGATAAACATGGAATGTCTTAAGTCGTAAGGCTCCTTTGAAACAACAAAAACAATCTCAACATTGGCTTTCCACCAGTGGGTTATGTGACAGTTTCCACTGGCACCTTTCAAGGCCATGTGTCTGTTTTAAGCAGTCTGCATTTTGTTCACCCCACCCCACCCCACCCAACTTCTTGCGTAGCATCGACCATGTTGGCAAGTTCAACTAACGTGATCATCACCCGCCACCCCACCCCAAACCCCAAAAAGCTGTAACATCGACCATCCTCCGAAACGGCCGAAACGCCCAACGAAACGCCTGGAAGACATGCTGCGCATCTCTGTACGCATGTCCCGGCTCAGGAGGTCCAAGCGGTCCAGGAGCTGTACAGGCAGTTGTTCCATTGCAAGGTGGGGCCCCGGATCCAGCTATAAATGGGGTGAAATCACCCCTATAAATTCTATAAACGTACCTTCCAAAAAACAATTGTCACATGTGTTTTGTTATTTCGTCTCATGGGTGATTCAATTGCATTTTATACGTTTTGTTTGGGCAGAAACCTGTGTGGTTTCTTGAACGTATGGACATGGACTGGTAATTTTTGTTGGACCCTGCAAAGTAAAAGGTAAACCACCCTTTTCACACGTCCATGATTGAGTGTGGCAGGAGAAGTCAAAATAATGTGGAACCCATGTTGAATCTCTTAAAGTTGCTGATTCTATCTGTTGCCTATCTTTACATGAGGAAAAACAAGGATATATCGAAGAGACACGTGGAAATGTCCCAACTGACCTCAACAAATCCTCAACTTCAACATACACATGGACCAAAATGTGCGATGAGGTGAGGTTTAACCTCCTGAAAGTTCAAGGTCTTATCACGTCCCCATCGTCTTTGGGAGAAATTGGATAGATTTTCACCCACCTGCAGTATTAGCAATCTATTTGTTGCAATCTTGGATTTTATTTTGAAGCTTGGATCTGGATGAGCATCTCGATGCACTTCTTCAACCACAAATGGGATTTGTTTTGTGACTTTCAAAGGTGAACAAAAAACAGGCTCCCTTTAAATCTCGTTGCTAGTTGCAAGCTACCATGCACTATCATTTAAAACCATCATCTCGTTTGTAAGGTTGTTTTTTTAACCATCCCCATGTGCATCTTTAAATGTACTTCATCTTAGGTCTTAGGAGGAGAATCCAGGAGATTTGCTGACGTGTTTCGAGGGTAACTTTCCTTCATTGAAATGGAGAGATGATTTACTCCCCCGAAATTGAACATGGAACCTGAAAATGATGGTTTCCAAAAGAAATCTCCTTTTCCAGGGACTTCTTTTCAGGTTCCATGTTGAATTTCAGGGGTGTACCTACTCTTACAGGCTCTTGGCAACCCCCAGCATAGTAACTACTACATCCTCATCTTCCAGCCTGATGCCCTGCAGCTTCAGACATAGTGGGTGACACCATCTGGGACGACGGTTAAGGTTTTGAGGAGGGGGTTGATGTGTTTCTTCCTTGGGGTGAACCGTTTGAAATGTGTGCAAAAGGTGAAGGTGTTTTAATTTCTATATATATATATATGTGTTTCATGCTGTAACTTGGTAACCTGATGCAGTGAAAACTCATTTTTTTTAGGGGAGTCTCCAAAAGGGTCATGAATGATAGCTGATAGATTCAGAAAACGTTTGAAGGTAGGAAAGATCTACCAAAAGTGGATGGATCTACAAGGGTGTGAATCTCCAAGTATGCCAGAGACCTTCAGCAAAAATTACCCTAAGAATCCCCACCCAGTAACATTCACCACCAGGATTCTTACGTGTTGAATAGTAAGATTCCTTCAAATTGTAGACCTTCATTTGCCACTGTTATTAGGAGAGGGCCAAACCCAATTGGAATCCAAAGGTGATCGTCGCTAATGGTGGCAAAGCAGGCATCCCCAAAACAAGAGGTGCAGTATCTTTGTGTATCTCATCGAGGTGCAATCTAGGTAAATATGAGTACAAGTCACTGAAAAATTCCACATATTTGTTCACCAAACTCGGCTGCACAAGTTTTCACAGGAAAAGCATCCACCCATGCTCACAGATTACCGTCTGAGATTCCAAGATGGGTGGCCCCGAGTAAAAGTTCAAAAATAAGTCTATGAGCTTACAAGTATCCATGAAAATATTGTGATTTGCTATTCTGTTCACCTATATATTGAGAAATAATGTAGTCCAAAAACTAAGTCTATGAGCTTACAAGTATCCATGAAAATATTGTGATTTGTTATTCTGTTCACCAATATATGGGGGTTTCCTAAAATGATGGTACCCCCAAATCATCTATTTTAATAGGGTTTTCCATTATATATCATCCATTTTGAGGTACCCCTATTTTCGGAAACATCCATATATTCAATTCAATCATGTATGGTCTCCTTGAATGAGTCGTTTTTTTCCACTCAATAGTCTGAACTCCTGTTCTGAACCACCCATCCATATCATTTCCATCTTGTTGAAAAAACAGAAATCTGGGACATCAGTTGACATTGACTTGACAACGTCGCCCATCTACCTCCTCGGATTTCATAGGAAACTAAATCTCACCTAAGATTTGTTAGATTTCTTCGACGACGTAGTAACTTCTGAACCAATTTTGCGAAACAAATTAGCAATCTCAACACATCCCCATACTAGTTGGTAGTTTCAACCCATTTCAAAAATATTAGTCAAAATGGAAATCTTCCCCAAATAGGGGTGAAAATAAAAAAACATATATTGAAACCACCACCTAGATCCCCAGAGCAATTCCCCTTATGATATTCCTTTTCCCAAAACGTCGTCATTTTTTCACAGCTTCGCCAAGATGCCTGCACGGAGCCCGGGGAAAGCGGGCCCAACTTGTCCAAATTTCCGCTTTTCGACGATTGCAATCCTTAGTCGGCTGGTGGTTCGTGGCGTCGGTTGGTGTGTTTTGAGGAGTTCTTTCTGTGTGTCAGGTTGTTGTTGGTGAGTTGGTCAGGTCCCTGATGTGGTCTTTTTTGGTATTATAGCCTTGAATGACGTGGCAAATGAAACATCAAATGTGTGAATCTGATTGAATATGTATGTTTTCACATTGGATTGGGCATGTTGGGCAGGAATGGTGTACTAGGTGTACAAATCTATTTCCTATCTTCGATTTGCAGTTTTGTTAGATGGTGTCTCTGTAGGGGAACCATCAAGGACCACCAGACCCTGCAAATGCAAAACCAACGCATCTATCCCTAGTTAGTGGAACTATGACTGTATACGCATGATCAAAAAACCCTACCACAAGTATCTAGAACACCAAACGTCGTCAAAAGGTACTGGCTGATCATGGTCAAGTACAGAAAACAAAAAGTATACTTGGAACCATGATCTGGAGATGTTGGGAGGTAAGATTCCATAAACTCTTGAGACTTTTTTTCTCCTGCACATGTCAAGTCACTTTGGACAAACATTGCAGGGATGGGAAGCATGTGCACTGAAGTGGCACTCGTATAGTGCTGAGATTTAACCTGCCAGTAAACCTTACCAATCAAACAAATCTAAATTGATACAGGATTGATCCACTTCCATAGAGAATTGATCCACTTCCATTGCCAAAAAGCCCCTAGTGTCATCACAGAAAGGAATGTAGACCTCGACACTTGTGCCAATTTTACATATTTGCTCATACCGTAATACCAAAAAGAAACAATTCCTAAATCTCTATATCAAACATGGTTGTTTCACCAAACATCTATTTAAAAACATGTTGTTTAGGGCTGCAAGGCAATACCAAAAAAGTTTAAGAAACAAAATACCTTTTTCAAGACCCTTCATTTTTAGGACATACCTTCGTCAAATGTCGAGGGTAGGTCTAAGCCTAAGCGCGGTTAGCCAAGCAATGACGGCTGACATTTGCGTCATGGTATCATCCTTGTTCCCCAAGCAACAAACGAAGAAACAACGCCCTTTTGGGTAAAAAAAATCGTGGCTACAGCGTGAACCACGCATGAAGTTCAACTCACATGTTCTGGTTCCCTTAGACTAACTAGAAGAATGTTGAACTGTTTTTGGAAAATTATCATTGAAACTTCGATTGAAGAACTCCAATTTTCAAGTGAAGAAAAAACCTTCACTGTGAGTGTGTAAATCTTATGGAAAGAAAGGTGATTTTCATCACCAATCAAACATAGAAGAAAATCATCTGCAACTGTCGATTTCAAGACTTTCTTTGTGCCCGTGTGCCCCAAAATCATGGATTTGGAAAACCAGAATTGGATGCTGGTACACAAAAATAATTCTCCAACCTGCTGTCAGAATGTTGACTTTTGGTGATTCCTTTCAACAGAAATATATCATCACAAGAAACTCACGATTTCCAACTCCTCCAGGAAAAACCCGCAATTTACCACGTTTACCCGTCGTACGGCTCCGCCAAGGATCTTAGCATTGACTCCTCAGAACCTCCCGTTCTCGAATCCATTGGGGGAACTTTTTTGGGGGGTGATTATTTTCAAAAGCAAATACAAATACAGTATATGAAATTTGAAGAATATACATGAATATACTATGTATGTCTTATATATGTTTCAGTGCATAGATATACAATCATGTAGATTTTGTAAACTTTATACGGTTTTATACGTTATAAGTTATAATTATACACGCTGTCCTTCAAGGATCTTATATGCAAATCACTGACCAGTTCTTTCAAGGTGACTGGTTCTATACTTGATATCCAAAATTCACTCTATCAAAAGACAGTAGAATTACAAACTAGCAAGGAAGGAGAAGTTTCAACATAGGACGGGCATCTGTATGCTACTTGCCTTGCCAACAAATCGGGGCATCCCAGTGCATCAATCATCATCTCCCGTCTCGTCTCCTTGTGAGCCTTCATAACTCATAAGCAGCATGACTAGGGAGAAAGTTCTATCAAACTTACCTACCCCATATGCTCCATGTATGGAATATTTGCCTACATTTGGCTTAAAATCTAAAAATATTCCATACATGGAGCACATGGATACCAGTACGACTACAGCACAACAAACAATATAAAGAACCATGAGCTTGCCAACTTTGCCCCTGAAAACATGTTAAACTGAAAGGAATACAGCCTTGCAAAAGGCATTCTTAAAAAAAATGCCTGTTCCTAAACCAACCTGAACTATGCTTCTTGGAGGTTGGAAATTCCAGGAAGCTTGACAAGTTGTTGAAAAAAGGATCGTTTCCAAGGATAATTTTGAAAACAAACCATATGGACACTTTTTTGTGCATTTTGGTTGGCGCAGTTCCCACCAAAAAAAAAAACACCGTGCCTTGACGTCGGGCTTTGGGTGTACCCATGCGACTGACCCTCAGTCATGATCGCCAAATGGGTGCTGAAGCTTGGATAATGCCAAGGCAATTGAAACAAATTCAACGTTGTGGAAAATGGCTGTATACGAAAGGTCACTGCTATTGGAGATACATCCATGTCTAACTGAACCATGATTATGGCTGGAATGGTAACAAGCAAAAGTATAGTGTTTTTCAATGCTGTCTGTTGAACCATGTTTAAATTAACTAGACTACAATCTGGTTACCATCTACAAAAAATATCAAAAAATATGTCAATCCAAGCCTTTCCAAAATTTTGAAGATGATTCCATTTTTATTCCTAGCCCCCGCCCCAAACTGCACAAGATCTCATATCCATCCCATTTGACAATACGGTCGCTTCGATTCTGTCGAGAATCGAAGGTGTCATACTGCGACTGTACTGGCGTGCACGTTGAAGGATGGTACCTTTGGGGGAAAATCATGGAAAATCGCCATAGAAAATACTGCTTCCGTTGGACATGTGTATGAATACCTACCCTCCCTGAAACTAATATAGCACCTAAAAATGATGGTTTCCAATAGGAATCTCCTTTTCCAGGGGTGTATTTTCAGGTGCTATGTTAGTTTCAAGGAGGGTAGATATAAATATGGTCAACTCAAGCCCAATAAAATATTGATAGCATCTTGTTATATCTAGGATAATGCCTGGTTTTAGTTGAACAGGAAATGGCCTTATACACTTGAAGGTTGATAATGAGCATGTCCACCAAAGGGTGATGATAGAAATCCTTGGACAGGAGACCCTGTTCCTTTTCAGCGCAGGGTAGGCTCTGATAAGAATGGTATGTATCTGTAAAATCCCCCGCGTAGCTCCAGGTGGCA
This sequence comes from Breviolum minutum Mf 1.05b.01, assembly GCA_000507305.1. NCBI lineage: Eukaryota > Dinophyceae > Suessiales > Symbiodiniaceae > Breviolum > Breviolum minutum. Next base: position 23,675 of record DF241196.1, read on the forward strand.
TTGGTTTGGTAGATCCCCCTTTGCCGGTATCCTGATATACAACCAAAGAAAAGTAGGCATAATCGGCGCTGAACATGTTGTAGCTCTGCAAGCAGCAAAACAACATACTGTGTCGGGTCAACGCTATGTCAACACTTCACTAAGCATGGCATTAAGCAAACAAATAGATAGTATATAGATAGCTTAAATGTATTGTTTGCATTCCAGAAATATCATTGAATATCCTGATATTTAGCGATGCGGCATGTCATGTCGAAATGGATTGAGTTGGATTGAACAATTCCCATGTCACACTGTCACATCATGCAAAAATAATGCTGTCAGCAGTGCAACTGATATACTGACCTACTCGTCCCATATTGAAGAAGGGGAGCTACTTTACATCAAAATTCACCCAAAATCTCCCTTGTTACTATGGGCTGATGGCCTGCGAGTGTTCACCCCGCTGGTGACATACAACAAACAAAACAAATTGGACAAAAGCAGTCGATACTATACTTTGCAATACTTTGCATATCATTCAAAGATGTATAGTACAGTAAATGAAGCAACCGCAGAAAAACAAAAAAGGAATCCTTTTGTCAAACAATCATTTGCAGAGGATTCATGTATGGTATATTTAACCACATTTGGTTGATTTAAGCGGTAAATGTAGGTAGATATATATATATATATATCATACATGGATCCTATGAGATTGTTTGTTTCGATTAAACATCCAGAAATGTCTTCAGCCAGCGAAAAAATCTGAGTCGTCGTGCCATTGCGTAACCTCTGAGGGCGAGTCTTGTTTCGTTTCAAAAACGAGGCAAAGGGGCAAAAGGCAGAGAAAGCAAGGTTGTGAGGGGGGATGTGAGATGGTGAGGGATATGATGATGATGATGAGGAGGAGGAGGAGGAGGACGAATTTGCAAGGAGGCTATGAATTAAAACCCATCAGCTTTGACCAAAGAACAATCTATGTGCTTTTGATGATTTGAACATGCTGCATGAATCAACACACATATTCTGCCATAAGTCATGATATGCCATAACGTTTTATAATTTGGGGTCATCCCCCTTCCCAGAAGTAGTCACCACCTGGATTTTTACTTTTTTTGTAGGGGATCCCTAAAAAACCTTCAAACTCCAAAGTTTACGGTTACTGGGAGGGGGGCCAACCGTCAATCCAATCTATAATCATAGTTATCACGCCATAGTTGGCCAACGAACAATTGAACTGGATCTATCTTTGCAGCCGTAAACCTCGCACCCTTCCAACTACCAAATGTGTTCTTTTCGATTTGCCATTATCTTCTTTCAAATTCTTGAACCTGACAAATTCGTCCCCCTTATGGCCTATCCTCAATAGAACAACAAAAAGCCGATGTTCATACATTTCTTCTCTCAGACCAAAAAAAAATATATATATATTATATATATATCAATAAAAATACATATTTATAAAAGCCTACCATTCCACGCGGTTTTGTGTTTTGCCTCTTTTGCCCTTGCACAAGGTCGTTCAAGTCCTGATCCACCTGACATTGTGGCGACACGAGAAGGGCTTATTTGATATGGGAAAAGTTCGTTTTTCTTTCAAGCCTTTTGTTTCTGAAGGGCGGTCGCTGGAACACAAGAAGGACATGGACATGATTTACTCGTCAAAATTGCCAAGGATTCCTTCAACGTGAAACTTCAGGGGGGCATCAGTTCTCCATTTTCTCCTATCTTCACCCAAACAGGTGGCTGACATTATAAGATCAGTCACCAATGGTAGGAAAGGACTTCTTTCAAGATAGCTGCTGTATCCACAAAATGTAATCATATGACATTTTGCACCTTCAAATACCCCAAAAACTCAGAACAATACCCCAAAAACTAAATGCGTCATGTGCATCACATGTTTGACACTTTTCAGTTTGAAAGTCATAAAACAAATCTCTGATTGTATAGGGCCCGAATTGGAAGACACCAGGGCGCCATCAGACTAAAGGTGCCCATCTTTCGATCTGTCAAAGGTTGCCCATGGAACATCCACGGTTCAAGAAATTTCTTGGGGGAACTCTCAAGGTCTCAATGAACAAAGATGAGCAGTTCAAAGTTTGCTTGGTAGGTAAGTTGCAGATCCCTATAACACCCATAAATTTTGAAAAATGCCACATGCAAGCAGTGAAATAATAAAGACTTATTACGTTCCATTTACTGGGCTCATGTTTTTCCACTATGTAACGTCATCGGAATCCGATATTTTCAGCCCATGAAGGCTCTGGGGGCGGCCCCGACTTCGTGGGTGAACTGCAACAATAAATTCCTGGTGGCCGTGGTTCTGTTTTTTTTTTGCTCGCTCGGAAGGGGCGGAAGAATACTGGGATTTGATTTCACAAAACTCACCGAACCAAAGGTCAAATCTGAAAACATCTCTAGATTTTTTGGGAAGGGGGCATCTCACCAAAAGGTGAGTATTTAGTTTATATAATCCTACAAGCCGTCCTGGAAGGTGCAAATATACTATCAATAATAGTGCCTTGGGGATCAAAATGATCTTGGTTGGGTCACCAGTCAACGGTTTTTTTAAAGATCTTCCTACAGTTCTCGGGTTTGAGAACTTTACTCGTCTCAGGGTTAATCTTGATGACATCCTGAAAACTCACTTCGCCTTTCCAAAATGATCCACGAACAAAAAACAACTTGTAGGAATTCCACTGTACTCCTTGCCAAATATAGGGATGCCCATCATCAGCTATAATTATTTGGATCCTGCCCCCGACAAAACAGGAGTCAAGGCTATAATCATCATCCGTTTGACCAGAAAGGTAGTCATAAGGTAGTTCTTGACTACTACCAATGACCCAAAGAACATGTTTTTTTCGCCCCCAGCGATCCGACGAAAAAACTTTATGGGCCAAGACCAAGTAAAACCCATCTGTTACGGTGCTATGTTGTTCCAGTCTCAGCCTCAGCAAAACAAGTTCACCTGACTTGCAATACACACCTTGAAGAAACAGTTGAAACTTGTATTTTTTTGTTGTCTTTGGAGGGGGAGGGGATGGAAATAACAAATATTGTTGAAAACGGTTTGTTTACACTTCAAGAAGTGCCGCATCAAATGGCTCATGGCTCAAAGGATTGCCAACAAGACTTGGATAATTGGAGTCTGTTGCTAACAAACCTGAAATATAAGAGTGGGGCCAATCATCATGCAAACACTGCGAATTCACCTTGCACCTCGGAAGAGGACCATCCGGCAAAAACATCAACAAAAAACATCATCTACCTTGTGATTTTGAGGATTATTCTTCGGGTTCTAAAACGCTCCTCATTAAGGATCGGAAAATACATACATCATCCCTGGCTCCTTTCATCGCGTTCCCCAAGGACTCACAGGGTAGCCATGCCCCAACCGCCACCCCCATGGGTCCAGATTTGCTCCACACGCTTCCGCACCATGAAACTTTGTTTGGCCTGTGCAGGTCCTGGTGATGTCGTTGGTTCATCCCTCTTCCCCCCAAGCTTCACCCAACATGTTAGGTACCTAAAATGGGAGGAATCCTCATCTATGAAAGCTGTATGGGTATTCGCAAGAGCTTGTTAAATCCCAAGTTCAAAGCCGGCCCACATTCATCTGGCCACAAACAAAAATCTACGCAATCCCATTGCAGAATGTCACTTGGTTCGCCAAGATTCATATACTGGATGATCACACCTGTTTTTGCAGAAAAAAACAAAACCCCCTTATGTTGATACACTCATTCAAGTGGTTTTACACCGGTCAATGGACATAATATCTTATGTATGAGTATCGGTAGAAATGACGACATATAATCAGATAATTGATTCAACATAGATAAATGCATTCTACAAATATATCATTTGTTCAATCGACATAAAAAGAACATAAAGATAGATAAGATATATATAATAAAAACATAAACCTGTTCAGAGGTAGAAATAAAGAAAGAAAGAAAGAAAGAAAGATAGATAGATAGATAGATAGATAGACTGATAGACAATGATTGATATTCAAATACTCCACAAGGCAACGCAGTTGTGGTTCTGGGGCTGGCAGTCCTTTCATCTCTTGAAGTCCTTCGAAGAATTCATCAATAGTCAAAGAACCTTGATGGCTCAAACATGACACTTGACACAACATCCTGGAACAAAATGTAGCCACGCAAACTGTAAGAGGCCCAAAACCATGTCAGTATCGGGGGCCCTTATGAAATCAATTGGTAGATCCTTTGCGACTGTTACAAGTTGGTGGCAGGACCCATTGGCAACATGTTCGGGGGAATCATCATGGTATCACCAACATCATCATCAGCAGCATCATCACGTGGGGGCAAAAGCAGGAACGAGGACGCTAGTGCATCAAAATAAGATTAAAACTCGTGCCAAATGCTTGGAGAAAAGATTTTTCCTTGAAATCATCAAACGCTTTTCAAACACTGAGCGTGTCAGGACATGGGACCTTGGCAATTGGGATGTTGACACACAGCCTGAACTTCCTTTTCGCATGAATTTCAGATGCGGGAGGAAACCCATCCACACTGTGTCCGAAACATTCCAAGAGAACCCTCAGAAATGAGCATTCCGAAGTGGATCATGAATCGTGCTCATCATCCACGAACCTATATCCACAGCATGTTTCTATTGGAGTGACTGCAGCTCCAAATCGCTCTCCAATTAGAAGTTGGGATTTTTTTATATGGAAAATAACGATGCCCAAGCAGATCAGCTATGTCTGTATGCATCTGTATAGTATTTCGACTTAGGTCACTGGATGTTTGGCATTATCACATCACTGAGATCTGTTGAGATCTTTTTTTGGGTACTCCGGACCATCTCCCTCATCCAGCAAGTTGAAAATCACCTGGCAAATCACCAGCTGAAGATCGGAGTTGCCGGGCTTAGTTTAACAGAGTTCTTCCAATGCTACGTTTTGAACAGCGTGGGGCACGTGGGGATGTATCAAGACATGTGGGATGTACAAAATGTATTATAGAGAATTTATGTTTTTAAAAAACGTCATCTTTCATTGCCAAATCTTTAGATGATCATGTCGTTCATAAAAAAACAAGAACAACTCATATGTTCACGATTATCAGCTAGATTCTAGATGCACATCATCATGCTCAGCTTCTTCAAAGTGACCTTTTGATGGTGTTCACTTCGAAAAACCAATGGCAAACAGCCCGGAGTGAATTTGAACTCAGCCCAGAAGTTGACAATCTTAAACCACCAATCAAGCAAGACTAGGATAGGGATTCCACAAAGACAACACATAAAATATTCGCAAACAAATGATAATAGATACATATAGATACGCGTTTGTTCTATAGTATATCTGTGACACATGGGAAAGTCTCTGTATATATCAGTATACAATATGGCTCTAGTATAACTAAGGTAGCAGATTTGAAATCCCCTTTTTTTTCCAGAGTAGTAGGAACAAATCTGCGACCAATGGCTTGATTTCCATCAGTCCATGAAACATCTGTCTAGATTTTTGACAAATATCTAAAACAAACCACACAAATTTCCACCAGTAACACCTCGACACGGTTTACAATGTGTCCATCAAACATCATAAAAACGGGCGGATGACTATCAATTTTCAAGCCCTTATTAAGGTGATCTTTACGTTCACCCCGGAGAAAAAAACAACATTCTTGGAAAGCCTGCCCCAGCAACTACCAACCAAACACAAACATCGGCCTGACAATCCTCTTCCTTGAAACCCAAGAGTTTCAACTTTGTCGCGACTTCCTTCGTTTCAAAAGCCCCTTGAAACCTGCAGGCCGCGTTAGGAAAGCCGCACAACGGCAGGAAACCCGCGGCACGAGGGCCATGGAGAGCTATAAAGTCAAGTGTGGAGAAGGTTTTTCTTGCTCAAATAGATGGGCGCAAATTGTCCATCTACAACATGAATGGGATGCAAATATGACAATTCTCAGTGTAACGAGAAAAACACGTTCAAAGATAACATTCACAACATTGAAATAAAAAATCATGAAGATACAAACCTCTACCTCTACCTGCTGGGAGAGAAAGAAAAACACATTTTTCTGCTTCCTTCTTATGTAAAATCATGCGCGAAAGTAGAAATTCAACCCTCCAAAAGAATCGTGGCGTTTTTTTGGGTGGCATTCATCATGCCATTTATGCCATTCATCAACATCCATGGGCCACATAAAAGCTTGGCATTTCGTTCATCCCAAAAGTCATGTCACGGTTGACAGGGGATTGATTTTGGTGACATTGTTTCGTTTCGGCCGGTTGAGGGAGGCCGGTATACCCGTCAACCGTACAGTAAACAAGCATCCTGCGTATGCTTGTGAAAAAAACAGGTGAGGATTTGCAATACTATTTTACCAAAATAGGACACCCCTAGTTGGACAGCAAAAAACAATACATCAATTCTGGACTGAAAGACTAAGGACAAAAACATAGCACTGAAACAAAAAACAACATGGCAACAATGCATGTCAACATTCATCAACTTGTAGAACATACATTTGAACATGTAAAAAAATAAAAAAAAAACACATGAATAAAACACACAAGTTCTCTATTTTCGATTCCTTTCACTTGGAGTTTATAGGGATTCTATACCTCCAGGGAACCTTGTTGGTGAAACGGGAACAACCAACAACCAACGCCACCAACAACCAGTAATTCCCAACTGCTGGGATTTCCAGACTCTTCCAAGGTCAAGGTGCCCGACTTATCCTGGGAGAAGCAAGTCGGTTGCTGAATATACATTGACTGTTTACTACAGTAGTACACGACCGGGGTACTTGTATACGTACACGACTGAAGTTCTCCAAGATATATTGGCAGGGCATTGTTTTTGAAACCTGCGGATATAAATATATAAACACATAGATAGTATGAAACACAAAAACATATGCAAAAAAAACTGCCAAAAACATATTTTGTTGTCTTCCTCAGCTCGACAGTCCTCATCCATGACTTCAAACAAACATCGAAAGGTCTTCAAGAGAGTCTTCCTTGGTCAACAAGCCAACTGCTCAAATGTCTAGTTGCTGGTTTCAGGGTTCAACTCATCTGATTTAATAGTGAAAATTGGGATCTTCCTCATAGGGGTGTTTTTTGATTAAACCACGCTAGTCAGCTCTGATGGAACATGTTTTTTTGTTAAAGGTTTGAGGCAAGCAAATGGTGAAATATCATATTTGTTTCTAGAGATCGTCATCGTATGAATCATCTTTTTCAAATGTACGAGTAATAGAAATTTTCATCCTAGGCTGAGGAATCAGAAGCAACGGTGCCATTGTGGGACCAGAACATGGATCAAATTTGCTATTTGTTTGACTCATTTTGGAGGGGACCCCGGCTTTCTTTTTGGAGTCATACCTAGCTCGATGGCCAGGACCCGCCTCTTGAAGAATGAGATCCAGGAGCGTCAAAATATTCGTTGGATCCTGCATAAGGATCTCTATAATATAAAGAGGTAACTTAACTCTTATTGTCAAGGCGATGAATCCTCGCAATCCAACCAACACCCAAGGGGTTGTTGGTTGAATTTGCTTTCGCAATTAAAAGAAACACGTAACATGGAGATGTTAAGTTGCAAACCCAACCAGAGAAAACTGGCAGAAAACTGAAAACCCAGTTTTACGCGGCTTCCTAAAAAAGCACATCGACACAGGAAGGACATTTGAGAACTTCAGATGGAGCATATCTCGGAGACTTCAGTGGATGAAGGTCAACACCCTGAGGTTTTTGTATCCCGGATGCTGGACCGGTTCCTCCAAAAACAAAATAGTGATTTTCAACCCCCCTTGCCCCAATGGTGTGCGCCCCTAGGTGCGCATTTTATACTTGGGATTGGCCGTGGGGGATGTGATATGATGTGCTTGCGCAAGTGCAACGAAAATGAAACAACTCTTGTTTCGTAATCAACGTATCCGGGTTCAGATTCATCCCACATTGATCAGTGGACCAGTCGACTGACTTGTGGATCGACGGTCCGGCCGACTATGGTGTAACCTTCCGGGATTCAATTTCTCTTGTTGGCTGATTTAAACCCACCGTAGTTACCGTAGTTACAATATGTTGCAACCATTCTTTTCAAAGCACCATTCAAGCAAAACACATGTGACAATCTGAGTGCGCTGCTCTTCCTGATCTTTTTGCGCCAAGAGTGTTTCTTCGTCCTGGGAAAGAGTCTCAAAAAGCTCCGCCCAGTGAACACAACATGTGAGGAACAACTCGTCTCCTCCATTTGTCATGGAAGTGGAAAATGAACGCCTCCAAGATGCAATAATTTGCATTTACAGCAGGGTCATGGTCATGTTCCACTTACCCTCTATTGTCTATGTGCACTTTATCAATAAGTTCCGGAAGTCAAATCACCACAGCTAAACATTCCAATCAAAAACCTGCTGGGTGATCTGTAAGCAAGCATTACTCCAGCCGTTTTTAGTATAAAAAGCAAAACTCAAATGTACGATCAAAAAATCTGCCGATTTCATACCAATTGTCATCAACGTTGGACTGTTAGACGCTTCACGACTTCGTTATAGGACAAATGTATACAAATGTTTCAATCTATAACGAAGTTGTATTACTAGTTTCAATCTATAATAGTTTCTCCATGTTTCTCCATGCAATAATCGATATAGAAATACATACAACATGCATAAGTAAGTATTTGTCACACATCCCAGTTGGTGCTAGACTGTTCCGATCCCAAACGAAACAACAGGACTCCCCAGGCCTGCTTTGAATGGCTTAAGGCATTTTCAACGATGACAGCTGTCACCTAAGCTCACAAACTCTAAGGGCCTGCGGACTGGTCCTCTTAGGTCCTCCTGTCTTTCCCACAACTGGGGGCTGGAGGAGTTTATTGATGTCCTTCATGCTGAATGTGTTGACCTTGTTGACCTTGCCCCCATAACTAATGCCAAATCAGCGCTGTAAAAAAAGAACAACAATTTGTATATAGACGATGGACGATTCCTGAAGTGAGAGTTGAAAGGACTTAACATATTTACAACCATCATTCTGGGCCAAAATCTCCTAACCGAACAATTCCTAAAAACCCCGAATTTTTGGGGCCCTTTTTCCTTTGAGGCATTTCGGGGATCATTTCCTCACAACCAAAAAAAAAACGACCACCCATCGGCGGTTTCACTGGTCACATCCTCTTGGGTCGCCCGGCCAAGTTCATGAACACAATGACCTTAGTTCCAACGAGGAGATGGGGAGATGTGGATGGACCCAAAGCTGAGAAGGAAACAAAAAACACGATGGAATAAGCCGTATAGATGTCGAAAAGCTTAGTTAGAGCCATACATATATATATATATGTCAGTATATGTGTGACCTGCAAATATGAGTACCTCCTTAGATAAGTGCCAAGGTGAGTATATCTCAATTCAAGAATCTCCAAACGATTTAGGTAGGTCAACAATGTGATACATCCATCTTTCCAGCAACTACGGCTATCTACTTCCATTTTTGAGGGCTAGAACCGGCTAGAAGCTTGAAATGACGTAACAACATGCTCGCGAAACTGCGTTGTAAATATGATGTAAACAAAAGCTTCCAGTATCGACAGGTTCAACATTAATGCAATGTAAAAACAAATATAAATACCACCAACATTCCACAAGTATCAGTGGAAGATTGATTTAAGATATTTTGAGATCATTGTTGGCCAAAGGCATTTCTCTTTCTTATTGTTCGACTGACCACGCATCTCTCATTCGTTGTTTTCATCTCTCATCCAACTGCTGTGCTAAGAAGAAAACACAAACACATCAAACACATCTGGTGACTTTTCGTAGGAGCTCTGAGATCGATAGTATACAATTATTCTCCATATTGCTTGGCACGGACACCCAAATGCCCGACCGAACAAAGGCTTATGCAACCTCAGTCTCTGGTGAGATTGTTGGATTTTTTTGCTTAAGGGATGCTGAGTTCATCTAACGCCCATCCTTCAAGCCAAAAGGCAGCTACAGCTACATAGCTGTAAAAGAAGGCCCAAGAGCCACTGACGTATCTGCAGCCAAGGCAGGGGGGGGTTGGGCCGTGGCCGGAGATCAGGGTTTTTGAGTCGTGGTGAAGGGAGAGCATCTGGTAGCTAACCTGGGTCTTCATGGATTTTTTGGGCGGCTAATTAAAGGTACCATGAAATCACAATCAGCTACTGAAAGAATTCAACCTCTTTGAAAGGGTCACGATGCAGGGCTGCGGCCAGAGAAATAAGGTTATCAAATGACACAAAACACAAATACGGCTGTTAGAGGAAACCCCTCCCCTCTCCCCCGAAAAAAATATCACCTCACAACAACTTCCATTCATGCTTGGCTGACTGTATGACGCTGTTACCTTCAATTCTCCGAAGTTGATCATACTTTACCAATCTCCGCCTGAAAATAGCTGGTTTCTGTTCCCAAAACTTACCAAACGGATCTACCTACTGACCTACTGTTGAGGATAGTTCATCCTAAATTGACCAACCATCATTGCTGTGTGTTGTGTTTGTGCACAGCTTTTTTTCAGACATCGCAACCCAATCCACCAATCCACCAATCCACCAATCCACCTTTGTAAGGGTCGAGCAATGGCATTCCAGGAATCCAAGGTCAGAACTTGTATCAAGGTATACATCCTTGGGGAATCATGGGAATCGGATAGCTTACTTGTGGCATAACCTCATGGCTGGTCACCACCCTACTCGGACCTACACCCCACCCTTAACGTACCCCCGGAGTTTTTAATATAGACCCTGAAATAAAATGGTGCTTGGAAGACGATCCTTTCCTTACTTTTCAGGGGGCTATGTTGAACTGTTAAACTCCGAGAGGGTACAGGAATCAAGATCTTGATTTCATGGATGAACAAAACAGCCAGGTGTGGTGACCTTCGTTTCCCATAATTGAATCTCTTTCATCTTTCTCGCTTCATTGGAACTTCCCATCAGAAACTGAGCAGCAAAAGCAGGCTGCACAACGTATCTACCCACACTTATGCTCTTTGTACTATACAAATTGTGTGTTTTTTTTTATGCGGACTGAATACACATATACTACATACATTTACATATATATATATAAATATATAGCTATGGAAAATATATACTGAAAAAAATGAAAAGACCTTGTACATACAAGACTAAATAATTCAAAATGCGAGAAGAGCAGACCGAAGCCAACACTAAGCTCACAATCTGGCCCAATTTCATCGCAAAGCACTACAAACCCATCAAATATTCAGTCACCTGCAGAAACACCATCACAACCGGGTTCTCTGTGAGTTAACTGCGAGCCAATATGCGAAACGACCCTTCTTTCTTGACAATTAGACTTTACATGATTCAAACCAGGAAGTAAGATATGGGACAGTGGACGAGAAGAAAGAGATTAAACCAGGGACAAGTCAGTAGCAGTTCCTAAGCTAGGGGGATTGATTGGAAGAGAATCCCCAATAGGATTGAATTCAGGAGAGTCCGAGGTAATATTTTTCATTTTCAATTAGATATGCAATAATATGATACTGAAACTCAAGTGTATCATATGTGATATACCTGTACGCCCGAACCCTGGTGTCCATCCCTGCAGTGTTCACCCCGCCAGTGCTCGCCAAACTGCCAAGATGAAAGGCTGCCAGTGGCTTCGACCAACATCTCCAAGTCTTCCAACCTCAACAACAACAACAACGAACAGTGCAATTAACAGGATCCCAATTATCAAAACAACTTGCACTCCCTTGAACTGACATAATTAGCCCCTGTAAAATGGGCCTTCCCAAAAGGAAATCCCATCTTCCAACCATTGATTTTCAGGAGCTTTCATTATGTTAGTTTCAGGGAGGGTACCAGTTAAACTCGCACAATCAAGCTTATTGTGGTCTTGAGTCGCATTGGGTGAATAGTAGTCTCATAATAAACTTTTACAGACCAACCTCCAAACCCCTGGAAAAAACTCCATTGTTGCAGGGTTTCCTTCCCAGACTGCTTTTGAGTGGATCGAATTATCTGGTATACCATGCACGTTTACCAGCTACCATCCACTCCAATAAACATCACTGGCGGGAAAATGGAAAGAAGAACATGCAATACATCAAAAAAAATGAAAGTTTTCAAACAGCTTCGGCAGATCTGAATACTAACCACCAGGAGGCAAAGGAGGTGTATCACCGCCAGAGAATATACATGTATCTACTCAGACTCTACTCACATGATGCTTCGTGAGTGGCCATGGCGATGACCATCTACCTTCACTCCATTGCTAACACGGACACATTAGATGCATGTACTCATCATTATGTACCCTACATCACGTTTGCATGCATGTGAGATATATCTAAATCTATATCGATAGATATACACCCGCAATAATGGTCCTATTTGGGCCAAATCTCAAATTTCTGGTCACTTTCAGGACGCTATTTTTTTCACAAACCATACTAAATCATTCTGTTCGAGATATCAAACCTAAAGCTAATTGGTGACTTCAACCCGTTTGAAAAAATATTAGTCAAATTGGATCATTTCCCCAAAGTAGGGTTTAATATCAAAAATATTTGAAACCACCGCCCATTTACTCCCTGGAAAACTAACATGCCCCCTGAAAATCAATGGAAGATGTATTTCCTATTGAACTATTCCCTTTTTAGGGGACGTGTTTTTCCACATTTTTTTTTTGTGCCCCCCGGTTGGTTTTTACCGAGAAACTCCTGGCTTTCAGTATTAGGATTCTTCGAAGCCTTCTCGATAGCTACCTCAACTTCCGCACCTGGGGGCCATAGGTTGAGCTGGAAGGAAGTCCCTAGGGATGTTGGGAAAGGAGGAAACTCCAAATATCAAGGGGCTTAATCAGTGGTTTCCCCTAACAAGGCCTTGTTAAACCCTTAGTTCTTGGGGGGGTAGGTTGACCAGCCATGATAATATGCCAATATCTGTAAAAATAATGCTCCATGTTGTGGAAAGACTGCAAGAATAAACAGGGTTGATAATTTGAAACATATCTATTTGATACTACTATATAGTTGAATTCTATCTAAGTACACTGGATTTGCGAAGAAGAATATTGTTTACTTTACATGGACCTCTTGCTGAACAAACTGCCAGACAACTATATTTTTCAATTAAAGAAAAACATAGATTATAAATTACAGTAATTGACAAGTAGATGGCACAGTCCCTACACATTGGTTTCTAAGGACCCTTTACTAGCCTACCCTTTGGTATCTGGGCCATCTATTTTGGCCTTAAGGCACGGTAGTCAAATTAAATCATCATCCCAAAAATTCAGGGTAAAGATAAGAAATGTTTCAAACCATCCATATACCGAACCTCGGAAAAAAAACGGTGTGACTGGATGCCTAGGCCTACAACTGCACAACCTATACGAAATAACAGGGGTGGAATCCCGGAACCAAAAAAAAACATGTCATCCTGGTGCTGACTAAAAAACTCGGAAAGGGGCGCTGCTACCCAACCAGGTAAAACTAAAATGTGGGGAAGCAAAAGGTTTTTCGAACAGAACACCCTAAATGCATCTAAATAAATGGAAACATAAACACATCAGAATATCAAAACTCATTACGGTTCAGTGGTGGTATTATTTTCACTTCAAAAAGATCTGTCAACTTAGGTCACTTCCCAAAAAAATAATCAAGGTAAAAGTTCCAAAATAGTTTAGAACCAAGACCAGGTGATCCAGATGAAAGAACTTTCCCTGGATCTTAGTCTCTAGACTTCGGATGAATTCACGAATCAAAAAACCCTCAGCGCGAAGGAACACCAAAACATCAATACATCAAAACCTTGGAAGGTTAGGTTTCATATAAAAGGTTAAAAGGGAATTATCCGGACTGATAAACAAACCATGCGTTTTAATTTTGACTGTGCTAATATATAATATACATATAATATGTGAAATACATAAATATGGTATATTGGGATGCTCTCCTAACCCGGGATACCAGTGACAAGTGAAGTTATGCAGTCTGTGATCAAATTTGCCTGATGTTCACTGGCATCCTGCTGGTGGGTGAGCACTTGACAACATTATGCCCTATGCCAATGCCCCTGCAATTTGACGAATGATATCATGAACATAGACACATGTGAAGAGAAATGCGTGCTCCAAAGCAGCATGTCTCGTATCTATGTCAACTTTCTGAGGGTGTAATGGTTTTCACTTTTCACTCATCCTCTTTGGCATGGGCCTTGCCCATGCACCAAAAGCAAAGGCACTGATTAGGACTACACCAAAAATGGCAAAGATGTAGGTGATAAGACAAACAACCTCAGCGAGACGGACACAATGGAAAACATCCGGCGATCCAATTGATGTCGTAGATCTCATGACAAATAACCCTCTTCTTAATCATCGCAACTGCAGAAGATATTCTTTGTCCATCTACAGTATGAGAACATCTTCTTGGAGCTATGATTGCAAAACACAAAATCATATTAATATCAATGACAAATGGATAGTTTCGGTCATATCCAAAGACACTTTCTTTGATATTTGAACAAACCTGAACAACGGATTGATTCTTAATTTTCACAGCTGTGATCTTGGCAAACCAAATGTACCTGGCTGGAATCTACCTTTTCCACTAGGAAATAAATCCACATTCAGGGCCCATCATCAAAGGTTCCTGTATCGAGGAACTACCACCGTCCAGAACAAGGTTCGTGTCGAGGCAGAAAGTCCTCGGATCAACCTCGAGTCGTGAGTCGTGGGGAAGGCTGAAGGTGGGGGTTGATCCTCTGGGTGAAGTTTGGATCTATTCTCCTAAGTGTTTAATGGCTAGTTAACCTACCCCCCCCAAGGTATATAACCCCCGCAGAAGTAAGGCCTTGATGGAGGGAACATTAATCATTGCATTATTAAACCCTGGTTTCTGAGGGGGGGTTACGTTAGGGGGCCTCGGTTGACTAGCCGCCATATTCTTTACAAGGAACTGGCTAATTAACAACATTCCCATCTCATTGATCTCACATGAGGCCAATGAGTCCCCTTGATGAGCCCATCATCATATTCATGTTTTCGTAAGGAGACTTGGGATCACCACCTTAATCTCACAACCATACTATACTCCCTAGCCATCCCACACATTTGGCAATGGGTGTCGGCAATGATGCTGTTGGGTTATGCCGCACCCGCCACCAAAACTCGGCAAAAGGCATTGACCCATCAACGGATTAGAAACTGGCGTCATCAAAGGGTACATAAGAACGACCAAAAAAATTCGGTGTACAGAAGCACAGTGCGGTTCATCTTTTAATGGTTTATTACAATCCCCACATAAGACGGTAGTAATGGGTAGTAAAATCCTCTATATTCCCGCAAACAACCATGTAATCTTTTCATTGCTCACCTGACTACCCCAAACCTAACCTCAATCGGCGGTCATGAAAGACAGCAGGTGGTGACAGCGACCCGGCCAAGGGACAGGTAGACTTCATTGAAAGCTGGTAGCTTTCGAACTACCCTTACCTTAGGTCCGCCCAGAAAAGAATTGCAAGGAAATGGTGGTGTTTTGGGCACTTACAGATTTGTTTGATTTAGAATATACTGTGCAGTATGTACTGGGTGCTTCACTCACACCATTTGCAACAGTATTGGTCTATAATGGGCAAGCTTCCCCAAGAAAGGGCGACAAATACAACATGACATCACAATGCAGTATGCATATCAAAAACTAGTTGGCAGGAATCGGCAGGAATCAAAATAGACTGAGTTGCAAACCGATAAACACGACATAACATATGATTTTGAAATGCACCCTCAGCGTACTTGTAGCAAGTCCTAGTCCATGAATATATTGTATAATGCTATAATATATACAAATATGTATTATATATATTATATTCAAATATATTATATTCATATATATTATATTCATATATATGATATTTATATATATTGTATATTTATATATTTTATTTTTATATATATAATATTTAAATATATTATATATTATAAATACAAATATCATAAATAAATAATATATATATATCTCTATATATTAAAGAATACCTAATGATTTCTACAAGTTCAACGAGATAAAGCCTTCCAAACATACCGATATGTTTGGCTTTCTTCATGAAACTGACAATAAGCAAGATTATAATCCATACTTTGTGCAAAAGCTTGATGAGAAACACCCTGCTTATAAGAGGAAAGTGTGTGAGTTTTGACCACTGGTGCATATGAACTATCTAGGTAATCAAGCTACCTGAATGATCCTTGTAGAAATTCCCTCTCTTATCGGACGGAGGTAGGAAGAAGCCATAGCACGATTACTGGCAGTAGATGGTCCCTGCACTAAGTAATGAAATCATACTGTAATAACCAGGGAATACTACTCCTCTCAGCCATTTAAAAAGTTATCACTGACTTGGTCTCCACTCTTGCAAATGAAATTATCCATTGTAAACTTGAAACTGTGCATCTACAAATGCTTTTTTTGTCTAAGTCGCCATGCCATGCGCTTCGTAAAATTATTGGATCCCAAAATATCTGGAACTGTAAAAAAAAACTGCGAAACTACCCTGGACTCCAGCAAAAACCTGATTCCCAGACACACTCATCTATTGGGTACTACAACCGGTACTTTCAGGAATCCTTTTGAAGCGAAAAAGTGTCAGAATTTCTCTATAAATCTGCTAAATGCCATCGAAAAGTCCTGGAATTGCTTTGTTTGTAAGAGTGATCCCCTCTTTTTTTGGAGGTGTGTTTTTTGAAAATCACCGGAAGGAACCATCATCGGAACACCAAGATGCCAGGCGCAGCAGCCGGAAGGAACGCAGCACCGTGAAGACCCGAATCTTCCCGGTGTCTGGGGGTGACAACCACGGTTCAAGCGATGGGGATGGAAAAATACGGCGTTGATGGTGGAAGAATCAATGAAACTGGGACCCCTGGTTGCTGAGGATATTTTTGGGGAAATACTACCCAGTTATGTAGGGATTATTTCTTTCATACATAAACTATTGTAAAGATCCCTACTGTTGATGGTTCAGAAATCCCAAGGCCAACCACCTGAGATGGTGCTAAAACCTGGGTAACTAATGGTAGAGTTAAACTAACTTTACCTGAACTGGTTTCCTCGCCGGATTTATGGTTACCATCAACGGTATGGTGATTTTTCGATGTTTTTTTTTAAGACTTGAGGGGATGAAAAAACATGGATGAAGAAGTTGGTTTTTGTAAGAAGGAGGTTCACTTTTGGAGAGACATGGTGGAAGGGGAGAATGAATGCATTCAAACTGATGAAGAAACGTCTCCTATGAGAAGTATTTTAGTTTGAAGAGCTTGGCAAAGCAAAAGGTCAGGAGTATGATTGGTCGAGCATAGTCATGGTCATAGACAAACAACTTACGAGATCCTTTAGACTATGGGGAGCTTCCAATTTAAGGAACAGTACAGGTTGTAAGTACTTGGCGGGCAGGGTTAATCAATATGACACTCCACATTGCAGTAGGTTTTCAGCCAACACATCATCCAAAGGTTTCGTATCATATATATCAATCGGTTCTTGTACAGAACCTGAATGCCATACCCAAGAATTACATAATTTGTCATGATTTTTGGAGCTACACTTCGTCCACTTAGGTAACTGTAGAAGCAAACAACAGGTTCAGTTTCAACACAACAAATCAAAATACATGCCTTCAGCAGGTCTCCATTGAAAGGTGTCTGTTTCATATGTATCATAACTCCTTTGGTGGAGATTCGTCCCAACCTGGCCCCAAATTCTCCCCAGGTTCTACAGGGCATCAACAGCATCTCAGAGGATCCCATGGAAACTCACAACGCTGAGGGTTTTTTTTACCGTTTACCAAGGTGAGTTGCAAAGGATCATTATCATTCATTATCCAATATAACAAAGGTAGGAAGCAACCCAGATTTCTCACCCAGGTTTTTCCATACTTGATAATGTGCAGGGAGGGATCACTTATGGCATAAATTTCGAATCCTTGACCATGCCAGTTTTTTGACGTTACCGTTGGAAAAGACAGGAATCCTGGTATTCACGGCATGTTTTTTTGCCAATATTTTATGTCATCCATGTCAACTGGCCAGGAAGTGGATCTCCAGTCATCAACCGTACTTCACGTGCGATATTCAACCAAGAGGCTTAGACCCACCAAAGGAACGATCCACGACATGAAAACACCGGTCCTCGTGCTAGAAAGCAGCTGCCAGGGCATTTAAAAACGGTGTTTGGGTCGTTTTTTGAGGGTGTGTTGTTTTGCGTGTGCTAGCCACTGTGAGTTGACAATCTTATTCAAATTTGCAGCAACATATCACAAAAAAAATATTTTCATTGTAAGGATACTGTAGTTGAGAATTGCCAGAAGCTCCAGGTCATGATGAGCACAATGACACCAATCAATCATGCACCTCTCTAAACCACTCGAAGCGACATCAGCAAATTCATGGCAAAATCCCGCACCACCGATGTTTGAGAAATCACATCGGTTTTACCGTGTATTACCTTACTATTAATAAAAAAACATGGTAAATGTAATTAGTAATGACCGACATTGCTACATCAACATGAAATTGTCTTTCATTGCTTACTTCCATCTGTCACATGCTGTCACTAAATTGGGCACCTGAGCGTTCCCATGATCACTTTTGACGATCCATTACTTCACGAGGTTGTTCTTTTATGTTATCAGCAAACCTAGGGGAATAAAACGAGCTCATGATTCATAAGAAATAATAAGGAGCTTACGAAACATACAAGTCATGCAAACATGAGGTTGTCGAAGGATATCAACTAGCCTATAGGTCATTACAGGAACTAAGGTGTGATTATGTGCAAATATAACTTGCAACATTCCCATGGACACAAACATGTATGTGACCCCTGATTTTACACCATTACCATGGAGTACCTGCAACTTAAACCAACTCCCATCATCTTGAAGCCCCTTCTTCTTCCGTAAAACCCTCCCAAGATTGTCAACCAACCAAGGATCCCCCAAACCAACAAGGCATCCATGAAGTTTTGTAGCTGTTCCTGAAGCTGTCGCCGATGCGGCCGATGTGGAAATGTCAGGCGTTGGGCCGGACAACTTTTTCCGCGGTGCATGGCGTGTGTGATTTTTTGAAAAAATACTGCACCGCCGAAAACTCACATATTTCAACCCCCCGAAAATTTGTGGCTTGGGTCGATGTTTCTCCTTTTCCAAGAGCGGAGAAGCTTGCATGTCAGTCTTAAGGAGTGTTTTTACTGCTTTCAAAGGGGGCTAGAAATTCAATGAAATGCATTGAAGAAAACTGTTGAACACACAGAATGATATAACAAATATGATCGCATCAAAGCTACTCACATTTTTTTTGGTATTCACACGGCATCTACAATACACCTGCTGAAGTCTTGGTCCATTTAATCATTAGCAGTGTATCACTGTCATCACTAAACGTTCGTTTAGCAAAGGAGAGGTCTAGCTGCCAGGGCCCACCCAGAAAGGCCTGAAATGCTCCCCGGTGCCATCTTGACGGTCTTTGCTATTCTTTCTCGCACGGGAAGACATCGCGATAACAGTTTCGAGGACCCATCGTTTCGAGGACCCACAAATGACAATGGTGGTTCTATAATAACCGGGCCCATTCATCACCCCAGGTTCTGATGGTTCATACACCAAGTTTTGGTAATCAATCACTCACAAAGGCCCCCCTTGTCAAACCCTACCGTTGATGGTTCAGAAATCCCAAGGCCAACCACCGAGTAGGATGTTAAAAAACTTTTGGTAAACAATGGAATAAAATGGATCAACTACCAACCTCAACTGGTTTTCTCGCATGATTTCTCTTCCATGAACAGTATGGCGCCCGTTGGGTGTAGTAGATCCACCCCTTTGAGGCTGCCAAGAGACTCCGGTCGAAACGGGGCTCGCAACGCAAGGGACAAAGATGCGCCAGCCCAAGAAACAAAGTCTGCACCGGGGGGTCGAGTCAAGCAGGTGTGATGGAATCCAATGTTGCAAATAAGAGGTGTACCAAACTTATGTTTAGATAACCTGTATATATGTGTAATGGAAGAAATGGGGAGAGATAATTGTAAGATGGTGTTCTGAAGGGTTCTCACCCTGGTCAAACAACTTCTACGTGTATGAAGACTTTTTTTCTATCAGCATCATCATCCTCGTCCTCTTCTTCACCATCATCAAGTACATGTTCATGTACATTGCACTACTGGGGGAGTTTGCCACTCTTCATGTTCACACTGGTACCAGGTTACTACTTCATTCAACCAAATCACCCTAGCTTTGGTAGTATTGCGACTGGAACAATTCTTGCAGGAAAGCACGCTAGTGGGAAGGAACAATCTTGACATGCATTCCAAACCACCATCCAAGACTAACTCCGTGACGAACATATCTTGCTCTCATCTGTTGGGGCTACAGAAGGCAACGAAACACTCCAAACCTAAAACCTTTCCTTCTTTAGATTACATCTGAATACTCATCACCCGTCCCCCCCCAGAAAAAAAGAACGCGACCTGGCAATCACACCCCAACCATAACCATCCAACCCCTGGGATTTTCGTGGCCTCAATACAAACTCCACCAAGAAAAAGGCACAAAAGATATGTTCGCAAACGGATGCCACCTCAGCTCAACATCGGAAGCCTTTAGATGGTGATGATATCTCGATGCATTCCACCATGACACCAACCTAGAAATAAAACCCTTCAAAAGTCAGGAACAGTAGGAGAACTTCATGAAGAATCCCTATACACAGGTAAAAAAATGCGGAAAACTGTATCCAGAAGGAAAGAAACACATGCCAACTCTCATTTTCTGAGACGTTTTGTGTAAGTCTATATAGAAGTGAGTGAAACTAAGCCTAAGCTTACTTGCATCCCTGAATCCATCAGAACTTGTTCTTGCCGCATACCATACTCATGATCAATCTATCTAAGTTCACTGAACCTCTTCATTCCTAAAAATAATCTATTCCCTCCAAAGTTACACACTTAATTGGGATGGGTTTGTTTTCAACAGTTGGCAAACATTTCCCCTAGACAGTGAACTGTGAATTCACCTAAATATGATATGTGATATGTATTAATCAAAGGATCACTTCCTGATTCCCCGGAACCTTCAAACTAAAAACATTGACAATTGCTGTAGCTGGGTGAACAAACTCAACTCCTTTTATTGGAATGGTCATGAGTCATCCCGCTTTTGATAGGGAATCAAGGAATCCTTGTAGTAGGACCCCCAAAACCATGCCGCCAAACCTTTACGTTTGACGTTTGACGAAGATTTGACGAAGGGCCTGTTGAAGTTCCTCCGAAACGTTTTCCACCGTCGCGTCCACCTTCGAAAAAGACAAGCATGTAAAGAATGTCGGCGAAATGCATAAATCTCAAGGTACAAAATGGTACACCTAGTGGGTGGTTGAACCAACCAAATTTGAACAATATTAATTACAGTAGTCATAATGGAAATAGGGATGAACATTAACAAAAATAAAACCACCACCTAGTACACAGTACACTTTGATACAGACTCATGGATTGAAAAAGATTTGCACTTTTTTGGTGGTAACATCACTGAACCACCTTCTCATTGTATGTGTTAATAAGGAAACGATGCATTCCACAAACCATTTGGCCAAGCTGGAAATTCCTTGAAACTACGGGGTGATTCCCGTGATCCAAAAAGAAAACCTACCCTTCCAGGCCCTTCCAGGTGGTGTCATTTGATGTGAGGGCACAATAATCAGATCTTTTGACCAAATAGATGTATTATTATGTATTGTCTCTTTGACATGGATGTTATGGAAGTTTTTTGTTTAACGTCTTACATGCTATTCTCATCATTGAATTTACCGAACCAACATCCTTCCATCCGAGCAAAAACACCTAATTCCCCAAGCTGTTTTGCAACACAGTGTGCCTCGATCCCGATCGTCAGGCAGTTCATCAAGATTACAGCCCTCGGGAGTGTCATGCAGCGATCATCGTTTTGATTCTACCTGGAAAATGCCCGTCTTCTGAATATACTGCATATATACCTGGAAGGAGGAAAGCTTCCTTGAGATTCTTTGAGTGCAATTTGTTTCGGAGAAGTATGTGTTTCAATCATCTTCAATGTTTGTTAACATCAGAACGTTGGCATGTTTACTTTCAATTTGTCACCTTTCATCGCCTCCCCCAAGTCATCTTCAGCAAATCTACAGTACAATCCCCTGTGATCTTGAGGATTCTGGGCTTCTTAAACGCTCCTCATTTTAGGATCGGAAAATACATCCATCACCCCCGGCTCCGTTCATCGCTCCCCCAAAACTCACAGGGGCAGATATAATCCGTTACTAGTTGGTGGTTTCAACCCATTTGAAAAATATTAGTCAAATCGGATCATCTCCCCAGGTAGGGGTGAAAATAAAAAATGTTTGAAACCACCACCCAGGTTAAACCTGTCCACATCATTTTTTGGGTACACTTCTCATCCTTAGCCCTGACTTCAGCCTCTTCTTTGATCCTGAAATCGTCTGCCTTTGTGATCATCTCCCTATACCAGAAATTTTTTAAAAATTGATTCAACCCTAATGACCTAGTGGTCTAACTGGCTGTCAAAAACCACTTGCAAAAGGCTATTTTCAGCTATTTTAGGGCAGGTAGTCAGTTCTAAGATGAGCCTTGGTGTGTGGGTTTTGATCTCTAAAATCCATGCCACCAATCCTTTTTAAAGGTACCCTCCCCAGGACATCTGATGACATAGCACATGACAAAATGCTGAAAAAAAACAAGTTGTTTTCCTTTCAATGGTCCTTTTGTATCCTTTTGTTGCCTCTTTAAGGCCGCTTTGAGATGTTTTGTTGGTTGATTATATGGAAGATAAAAGCAACATAGACATATATTTAGATAAAGTATATATTCCATTATATTCCTTGATTGAGGGGGAAGAATGGTATTGATATTTACAGTAATCATCTTCACACCCCCCTGGTTCCCAAGTTCTTTCCCTTCACAACTCACCACAGGGAACCCCCAACGCGACGGTCGTTTCAAAAGCAGTGCTGCGAACAAAGGCCTTAGGGGAAGATTGGGACCCCCAAGCCGTGGTAGTTTGGGGTGCATTCCAGCACCTTTACCCCCAAGGTGATATCAAAAAAATGTCAGGATTACCGCCGCAAGTTCCAGTATACTTGGGGTCAGTGTGTTTTTTCAGCTTCAGGAGGATCCGAATGGTGAATCATTAATTTGATGATTACACAAAATGCGTGTGTATGTGTATGTATCAATTTAAAAAATCATTCTTTATCAAGTTGTGCATGTACCCAGGTATCATGTGAAGTAGACCGATATGTTGCGCATTTACCTCATTAGGAACTGAGGAATTTCTGGAACATCTCTGCCTGGGTGATTGAGATTTACAATTTACAATGGTAAGTGAACAATCACCCAATCACCTTGAGGTCTTGAACAAGCTGAGCAATAAACATACAACCAAACACTATACACAATCGCTGAAACCATACATCATACAAGTTGACCTTAATGCATTTGATTCAATACCTCATGTGTCTAACGATAAATCGATGGTTGTGGGTGTTGTTGTTGTGGTGGTGGTGGTGGTGGTCGTGGTGGTGGTCGCTGCAGTGGGCCCGGCAAACGTCTACAACTATTGCCAACCCAATTTCCTAAGGCTGTCGGATGATCAATTGGACTGGCATCAACAGAATGGGGGCCCCATGTCAACTTAACCGTTCCACCATTCAAACAGTCACAATTCTCTCTGGGAAACATCAATTAATTAATGATTGATAGTGAATCGTACCAGCCATCCCAGCACATGAATTGACATCCAAACACCTGTGACATTTACTAATTATTGATTATATAAACAAAAAACGCTCCTAAACTCTTAAACCATGTGCGACAGTAATCTACAGTACAGGCACCAAACCTATATCCTCCAAAGCAAATCAAACCATCTAAGATTGAACACCTATATACCGCTCACACAAGGCTGGACCTCCCAGCCCTTCCCTTCCCCCAAATCCCCTCGAGACTTTTCATCTTCGCGGATCCAATTTGGCCGAATCAAAGGTAAAATTTCAGTCTACCATTGCATCAAAAATCATTTTGTGCAACTTTGGGAAACTGGAACAAACAACATGACACCCCCCGTTTCTTTTTACATGGACAAACAACAACAACAACAACAACAACAACAACAACAACAACAACAACAACAACAACAACAACAAAAACAACAACAACAACAACAACAAAGCATTTAAAAACATCTTACATCGTTCTCATGTGACACTACCCGGCGGGGTTAACTATCAAATGTACATCGTTAGACTCCAAGGCTTTGGGAGCTCTAAAATTCGGGTGACACTTCGACTTCGACTTGAACCTTCGGCAGTGTGTTGCTGTATCATGCTGCAAAATATGGAGGCTTAAGGAGTATCTTTGGTATGGTTTTGCATGAATATATTCCGAAAAACAATTACCCAGAAAATTGCACATAAATTACAACAAACAACAGTGATCAAAAGAATGACACTGCAATCTACAACTCCAACATGATTTAATTCAACACCCCAACATCAGATTCTCACGGACCGTAGGACCATCTGATATGAATCATCCACCTGCAGCGAAGTACCACTCAAGCAATGGACTTCGTTGCCTCACCAAAAGGTCAGGGATTTTTAATGGTAAAACGTGGGTATATATGATTTACCCTTCCTGAAACTAACATAGCCCTGAAAAATGGGCCTCCCCAACAGCAAAAAAGGGTATTCCAACCATCCATTTGTAGGGGCTATGTTAGTTTCAGGGAGGGTAAATTGATTTACCATGTTTATTGGAGTCTGCATAAGTAAACAAAAACACTTCCGCAAACAACACCCCTTGAAGATTAGCATGGAACATAATCCTGGAGGTTTGGTTCAGATCATGTTCCTTTCTAAATGGGTGATGGCTGTACGTTCCAGCCGTTAATCTTCCAGGGTGAAATATATGTCCACCGTAAGTTGGTAGTTTTTCAAAATATCCCATTGATTTTTGTTCGGGGCATTGAGGTTCAACTTGCGGCCCCACCAAACTCACCCCCAGAGAAGAATTAATTCCATAATTCCTGGATGCCTCATATCACACTGCGTAGTGTTAAAGGATTACTTGCTTCACGTACCAACTACTTCACAACTGAAAAGGATTCTGATCTTTTTGGAGGGTTTTTGCGGGGGCGTAAGGCGGTGGCAAAAAAAAATGAATGGAACACCTACTGGCCTACTGGGTGTATTTAGCATGTATCATGTGCATGCTTAAAAGCAAACGTTGGTCATATCATACTCACACCTTTGCTTATTTGTTGGTCAGTTCACATGCACAATTCAAATGCAACCAAATCAATTGCCCTGTGCCGTTGAAAGAAAGACTCCAAAACGGCCAAATTCTAAGGGTGAAATGCTCGGGGTGAACTCATGTTATCTCATGCGTGGAGAACAAGAAATGCGACAAATCCAAGAAAAAAGAGAAACAAATTGATACACATCTTGTAGCTGTTTGACCTTTATTTCGACCATGGCTGTTTCCACAAGTTGCCATGTTACTCACAAAAGGCATGTTGGACCACTGATCCTATGAGTACATTTGACAAACAGCTTGCTACCTTCCATACTTGTAAAATGTTTTCCAAGTGGAAACCGGTCAATCTTCGCGCATAATGCATAATTGAAAAGATATGTCAACCATTTCTATCTGTGTCGTCGTTCAGCCAGTGATTTTAACAGCATCAGTTTCTACCTTGCAACTGAAAGGCACCTTTGAGTGCACTTTCTAATTTGTATAATGCTGCACGGATTTGCCCAAGTGTTTCTTATGTATAAACTATCGGTAAAGGACAAACGTTTTATCGAAAAAAAAACACCCCCCCCCCAAAAAAAACAGTAAAATTAAAACAAATAGAAAAACCAAGCAAAATGGTAGATTTCTTGATTTAAGCATCGATTTCTCTCTTTTAACATCTTGCCGCCAAGCAGCATCAAAGTCCATCTCACCTAACTGGTCAACTTTGAAAGGGGATTTTCGTCGGGTTTTTTTGGTAGGTTTTTATAAAGACTCCGGATACATCAACTTGAGTGTTTCCAAAAATAGGGGGTAACCCCAAATCATCCATTTCAATAAGGTTTTCCACTAGAAACCATCCATTTTGGAGCACCCCTATTTTTGGAAACATCAACTTTTTCAACATTTTTCACAGAAAAATGCATAAACATTCAATCTCTGGCATTTTTGGATTTTTTTTGCTATACAAATATCACCTTCGAGGCAGTCATCCCACAAGAACCCACAACCACACCAGACCTTTTTGCTGGTGTCACCAAGTCTTGTCAGGACTTCATGCCACCCACCCGCTTTTAGGAAATATCAGGCCTTATACTGTAGATGAAGCGATTAGTAACAACTTGATAAGGCCGGGCTTATTTTTTGGGAGGTAAACGGTAAACGTGGCATTGGCACACTTCGATTTGCATGATTTCACTTTGGATGGGGTACTGGTACCAGATCCCCCCTGAACTTCTCTCTTCCTCTCCTGGCTCCACCTCTTTCTGTGCTAAAAAACAATGGTGCCAAGTTACACAAAAGGCAGCCCTCGCAATTGCAGTTCCATTGGTTCCTTAAAAAATACGACTCAAATTCATGGCAAAGATTAGGATTTTGGTATCCCATATCACCAGTAACATGGCAGTAAGAGCTTCTGTCATGATCCTCTATTCAGGTAGCATCATACTAATCACTAATATCTCACTTGAACTTTTGGGAAGGTGGAATCATTGGTCGTTGGTGCCAGGAGTCATGACTCCTTTTTAGGAGTCGAAAAATTCAGGGTTGGCATGATTTTGGCCCCTGAAAATCAAGCCCCCCCAATGCCCTGGGTTCACTAAAAAATTATATGGATCCGGCGGCCTGGTACCATCCTGTTGGCGGCTTGGAAAAACCGAAGAATGGTAGTTGCGGGGTTCCAAATCTGCACACCGGATGTTGCAAGTCAACACTGCTCTTTTCGCCGTCTTGACCCCGAAATGAAAGGTTGAGGATGTTTATACCCTTTGCATTTCAAATCAACACATTATGGTTTGCTGGTTTCCCCAAGATATCTTTTCAATGTCCAGTGATGTACTGCATTTTTCCAGAAAAAAAGGGTGGGCTTTCCAGCTAAGTCAACCAGAACCACCCGTCAAATGCTGCTACGAGAAGCTGCAAACTTGCGCAGGTCCACCGGGACTGGCCTTCGAAATCAAGGCAAGGTCTGAAATGAAGGAACAGCTGGTGGTGAAGAATCCTACGTTCAAAACCCCTTATGACATTCCATTATACTGATTGGTTTATAGGGATCACTATAATGGTTTATATATAATCCCCATATAATTGGGTAGTAACATCCCCTATATACCCTAAACAAACAATGGCCTTGAAACAATGGGGAAAAAGTACCCCCCCAAAAAAAATCACGAAAAGAATCTCCCAAGTTCCAAGCTGAAGGCCTTCATTCAACCGGGAGTTCCACAGGTAGTTGTCGCAACCTGGGCTAGTTGGTGGTTGAACCACCCAATTGAGACATATATGCGTAAGTCAAATTGGATCATCTCCACACATTTTTGGGGTAAAAAAAATCAAAACCACCTACACTAGTAGTAGGGGTTTGGACTCATCAATATGTAATGAAACTCAATATGTTTATGATTGTTTATAATATTCAGTATTCATATATTATATAATGTCAATACATAATATGATATTTACATTTGTACGGTTTTTTGAAGCCGTACCCTTCCCCCAACCCCCCACCGGGTCCTACCACCAACCTGCCACCAATCAGCTTTTGGCCCACCACAACATCCCACCGCAAGTTCGTGGGCAGCCCGAAAGGTCGTTGCTCTCTCCCGGCGGTTTCTTTGTAGAACATGAAGTGCAAGAAGAACAATCACAGCCATAATCTCTCTCAAGATCCTGGTTTTGTTTGGAGGCCAGCCAGGCATTTCTGAAAATCGTGATTGGTGTGAAATCTGTCGCTTAAAAATGAGAAACTTAGAATGCAGCAATTGATGTAAGATCAAATAAAGTCTTAAATTGTTTGTTGCTACTGTGCAGGGTAACACCACTAGTTGGAAAAGGGGGCATCATCTTCAAAAGTGTTTTGGGAAGGGATATGTTAGTTCCTAGGAGGGTATAAAAACACAAACAATAACATCACAACGATTGCTCCCCGTTTAGGATCGGAATAACACAACATCCCACACCCCTGAGGATTCTCATTATCATTATCACTGATTTAGATCTTTATTGCCGTGTTTTGAAAACTCAAGCTTTTTCTTGGCGTTTTGCTTTTTTATCAATTGATATTGTACAGTCATTCTGACTTCATATCACGCGAACATGTGGGAAAAAATGCGGTCCTCGCAAGACAAAGTATTCTTTGACCTTTCCTCAGCACGTTTTTAGTGTTCAGCGTTCAAGGATGTATCAATGGATGGCACATGCCCCCCCGGAAACCGCCGATGGAACTTCAAATGATGAGTTTCCAAAAGAATGCAAACGGAGGTTGAGGCCGTATCTAGGTACAAACATGTACAACATAATGCAGTAAACATACCTACATGATGTCCCTTCAACTTAAAATATTTCGAAAGTGTAAAGCTGTTAAAAGTTGGTTGGAAACTGAAAAACTATGAGAAACTTGTAGGTTGGTAATGCCAGAATCAGAAAAAAAAAAGATGCCAACGCGTCACTGGTGCCAACTGGAGTAATTTTCTGGTTGCCCAAGCCCAGGTCAATCTCCCTAACAAAACTAGCACCAAGTATATAATTGGCCTTTTGAATGAAGAAACTATACATATAGCTGCACTAGTGTTGGAAGAAACCCAGAAAACAACCTAAAAAATCCTGTGTTTGAAGTGGGATGATATGACATGGAAATTTACGACGCCAATTGACTTAACCACGGCACCCTGATTTCTCAACCATCATTTTTTTCCAGGGCTCAAATCCAAAACAAACAAAACTTTTCTTAAAACACACTGGTTTTGATTGATTATAGATCCATCAATGTATACCACCTGGAAAGTAGATGGCACAACTCCCATGTATTGGTTTATCATGGCCCCTTACTAAGCCACCTTTTGGGAGTTGCGCCATCTACTTTCACTAAGGTGTAAGTTTTTAGATTCTAGATTATCACGGCAAATGGCCAGCCTTGACGGATGTAGCTGATTAATCGAATCATCCAATCATCGGCTTAAAGGCTTCGATGGAAGGCCACTTTTTCGTCGGCATGTACTGCTTGAAAGAGTTTTGTGTGAGAAAGATATAGGAAGAGTATATGAAAAGATGCATACTATATACCAAAACATGTAAACCTTAAACATCAATACC
This sequence comes from Breviolum minutum Mf 1.05b.01, assembly GCA_000507305.1. Taxonomy (NCBI): domain Eukaryota; class Dinophyceae; order Suessiales; family Symbiodiniaceae; genus Breviolum; species Breviolum minutum. Next base: position 53,069 of record DF241196.1, read on the forward strand.
CAAAACACAATGGTTTTGAGCAGTGTACTCCAGTGAACTGTTGCGAAATTGAATCTCTCTGCATTTTAACTTAAAGTACTGATGTAGAAACGTTGGTAGTGTGGCCCCCTCCCAGTTCCATTGAATAGGGAAACCACCATGGTTATTCTATATTTGTAGTTTTGTAGGACATCCCAACCTAAACCTTCCTTTGCCACTGGAATCCTGGGACCAAGCGGCTCGCATGATGTCGCAAGTGGCTCCATTGAGGCAATTCACCTGAAGCTGCTTAAAACCGACCGTAACACCGGGGGTCGGTTGGTGAAATATATAACTGATTGGTGGTTGAACCAACCCATTTGAATAAATATTAGTCAAAATGGGAATATATGTTTTATTCCCGAAATAAGGGATGAACCACCACCTAGATAAAATTCCATCACCTATGGATGAGAATGAATGACTGTATGAAATTGTATGAGGCATCTCGAGTGGCGATCTGAAATGTTGAATCAACATGTCCAACGGTTTGTCTTTTCCCGACGGAAAAATGTCAGAAATAGCTGGGCGAGCAATAGGGGTTTCTTAACCCATCTTCCTTTGACCTGACTTCATGAATGCCAATTGATTCACTTTTGAATGCCTTTTTTTTTGCAGAAAGAAACGGCCCCAAACAATCCCAAACAGCCTGTAGTGTCTATGATTTTGGGGATTCTCAGGTGCTTTACACTTGACCAAGGGGCCTCATCCCAGTGAATCTCACTCCCTTTGACCGACCGAGGAACACAAGTACCTTTCGTCTCATTGCCCTGTGGATGACAGGTCTTTGAACCGTGAAACGTGCCGTTTTCTGTTGAATTTGCACATGAGGAGTTCCCATCATGGGTGACTTCGTTATCACCACAATACTACAAGAAAGGGTAACTATACTCCCTGATGTAAATCAACCAGGTACAGTTTCTGGATTGCTCATATCAAACCCTGAGTGTCTGAGTGTCCTGAGTGTATGTTCCACCATCGCCTATAAGGCAGGACAATTTGAATAAACGTAGGTGATTGGAGACTTAAGCAAACGCCAGCATGTCTGTGTATATGTAAAAAAACATTAAAACAACTCTAAACAATAATTTGTGAACGCGATCTAATTATACGATTGTTTTTTCTTTCTCTCTGCTCTTACAAGCCAGTGGTTACTATAAAGATTGAACAGCAACTATCCACAATGTGGCACTACCACTATGTAAGATTTATATAGGTTTCTGCCAGCTGATGGATCCACATGTTGTCGCAAATAACGATGAAACCTCATTGATTTCGGGAAAAATCAACACATCCTTCACCACCAAAACAGCCTTTCATCACCTTCATCTCTCGGCAAATTCCTATAGGAACCCCAATCACCTTCCTATGTTCGAAGGTCAACCTCCCCACCCAAAACAAAGGCCTTTTCCAATCAGAAACAAGGGTCATTTATATATAGGTTCCAGGTAAATTTAATATGTATATATATAAATATGAATAATTACATACAGTAATTCCTAAACCTGAATGATCAGTGCATTTTTGTTTTGAGGAAACCTCCCTTCCAATTACCAACCATTTTCCAGGGGTGGATTCCCCCCAAACGGCCGGTTGTTGTTGGGGCCCACCTGGCTGCTGCCAGATGCCTTAGTTGCATGGTCTTCTCCTGGTCAACGGTGGACTGACGAAACCTATGTTGGGGATGCTATGAGGCCAATGGATAGGTGGAAGCAACAAACAAAATGCCGTGAATAGGTGGCAAACCCCAAATTTTCATATGGCAAATTCCAACATATATCTATTATATACAGATTTGAACATATCAGGCGAAGATGTTGATATTGGATGATCTGGGTTGAATTATATATATTCTGACAATTTTCATCTTATATCGCAGGTGGTGCAGGAGTTCTTCGATTAACGATTCATCCATGCTTGCTTGTTCGTTGCCTCCCTGCCAAACATTGACACCTGTGTGGCTGGGAGTAAAAGGTAAAACTTTAAGAACCATTCCCCAACACAAAGTGACCCTTCTGGCCATACTTTAGATGGCAATGTGTTTTGAAACCATCCACTAAAAATAGTACATCTTCATCTACAAAACAAAAATGGATCCAAAAGTTCCAACCTTTTTGTATGCCATTTTTTATCATTCTGAGTGATGTCAACTTGGAATCCATGGTGTCAACCTTACTCACCCCTGTCCCCCCCCATAACTCTTGTGTCCATGTCCGCCTTCAGTGCTGTTTTTGAGACTTGAGCTTTCATGCCCTTTGCGGCAGGAAGACCATTAAGGGCGGACCACGGAGAGAGGGGGGTGCTTCTAAGCTCCAGGTCCCCAGGTTGGAGGAAATCAAAGTGGATCTCTCTCCCGCAATGCATCTGTATCTCTGTCTCTATCTCTTCCGACAGTATCAAGTAACTATTCTTTGGTCCATCTGGGGTCAAACAAAATTCTGTGGGGACCTTCTCTGTTTAAAGCAAACACGGAACTTGATCATGATTCCCATATGCTTCACGATCCTGTATGGCTCCACCCTCGCTCTTCCTCAAAAGAGGTGCGGCCGGGAGTTGAACCGTATCAACACCTGTACTGATCAATTCCTTCCGATTCCTTCAACAAAACTGATCAAACAACGACTTCGTTCATGAAACACAAACAACGAAACAGTCTCACTGTTTAAACACCTTTTTCCAAAAAAACTCTTCCCAGCTGCCTTTTCAAGCCTTCCCATGTTTCCTCCAGCTCCCCCCCCCAAACAAAATACACTCCCGAAAACTACCACTGAACCCCAATATGGATCAAAATTGCAAGATTTTTTTTTCAGAGGGATGATTGTCAGGTTCCAGCCTTAATTTTCCCAGGGAGTATATACCTTGAAAACAAAAAATCAGTATCTTGAAGAATTTCAGGGACCTGGTTGCAAATCCAAATCTTCAGCCTTTTTACTCTTTCCTGCCAGCAACAAACAGCAACGGTGCCAACTATTGAGATGTTCCAAGGATGGATGTAATTGGTATGTGTGTGTAGATGGTTATAGAAACCCAAAAAAAATTGGAGTATGTTTTGGATTAGTTGCCCCCCCCTTCCCAGTAATAATGGCAAATGAAGATTTGGTTCAGAATCCGTGTCGTACAGTAATCCCTATTGGTGCACTACCAAAGTATGCCGATACCAGGGGGAACTTAACCAACTTGACCCCCCCAAAAAAAACATCTTACTCTACTTTCCATTATGCTGAGCCCGATGGTCAGTAGGAATCCTTGTAATGGCTTATTATAATCCTCACGTAACTCGGTAGGACTTCATCCCCTACATACCCGAAACAACCTTGCTGTTCCTGGGCTGGGGGCCTCTTTCAAGGACCAAAAAGCGGCCCAAAGGCTAGATGAAAGAAAAGAAGTCAAAACACATATCCTAACAACAACAACAACAACAACAACAACAACAACAACAACAACATCAACAACAACATCAACAACGTATGCCATTGTAAATCTGAATTTTGGTTGTTATCATTCGTATTGTTGTGCTGATTGGATTTATGGATGCTTTGCATCATCATTGCTAATACTATTCTCCATCCCAAAGGTTGTTACTTGTCTATCATTGCACTTCCCCCCCCCTCCCCCCAAAAAAAAGTTCCAAGTATGCCTGCAAAACTTAACCCATTTAAGTAATGAAAAATCGATCGTTTGTACTGCAAATGGTAAACCATCAAGCTGAAAAAAACAGAGTCAAACCACTTAAGTGACTCTTCCGCCCCGAATCTTGAAGGCCATGCAATACCTTAGTCCTGCCAATCCTGCAGCCGTTTTTTCAGGGTCCCAGGGTCAATAGGAAGTCAAACGAATTGAACAAATACATGAAAATAGTATCATTACTGTTGATGGCTGAAATCCTGCACCAGTTGAGGTTGGTAATTTATCTCATTATTTACAGGGTTTTATACATCCCAGGTGGTTGTTTGGGATTTCTGAACCATCAACAGTATCACTGTGTTCTAGAATCGAATTTCATAAGTCACAAATATATATATATATATATATTAGTTTGTTTATTGACATATCTTCGTAGTGGCATAGTGGATAAAGAGAAAAACACGGGCTCCCTATACACAACAACATCCAAACACTGCACCGTCCTTTGTCTGTTCGTGGTGCTTCGTTTGCAATGCAAACGCCTTCTTTGCAAATGCCTTCTTTACCTTTCCTGGCAATTGAATTGGGAAAACATCGTGTTTTGGGTATCGATACCAGGAGACCAGGAGACCAATCAAAGCAGCAAGATACATGTTCCCTTCGACTGATTCAGTAAGATACAATTTACTTGCTGTATTCATTCAGTAAGTCAAGTGAGATGCACCAAGTAAAATCCCCTTGTGTATCAGAAACAAGTCTAAGCGTACAACAAGTGAGCATATTTACGCAACAAAGAGCTGGTCACTTTAACTTTTGATTCCTGAAATAGTGGTTTGCTTACCTAGACCCTCCAAGAGTGTCAAATTCCAGCCCCCAGGTCTGGTTTTGGTGGGAAAGGGGCTCAAATTTCAGACCCTTGGAGGATTCAGGTAAACATCTTCCAACAAAGAATTCAGTGTCATCCTGTACAGCAAGGGGTCAAAATCTCGCACGATTTTAAGTCCAAATGATTCCAAATGTTGATCTTAAAGGATTCCTCTTGAGATGCCTGTGGCAAGAAACCATAGGAAACCACTTATGTTTACTGTAACCACTCCACCCCCACCCCCCAACCCAAGAAAAAACACAAAATCCAACTAACTTTGTAATTTTGGGGATTTTGGGGGCTCGCAGCTAGCTCCATTTGTTTAGGAAAACATCTTCTATTTAGCTCCCAAATCGCCAGGCGCACCTATCACAATGAGTTCCATCTGGAAAGCGATTCAACGGCTGTCCTTACCCAAAAAAAGGGAACAGCTTCTGATAGCAGCGTCACATGAAAGTCTTGCTGAAGTGTTGATCCAAGGAGGTCATGAACATAACATAGATCATATATGATCATATCATTATTGTTGTAAAGTTATTGGTGTTTTAATCAAGATATCATTCCCTCCTTTACAACTCGCACCAACTCGAAATGAACAGAAATCTCAGCGCATGGTTCACCGGACCCTTTCCGTTGGGCCCCATGGTTCGAGGTACCACCCAAAAGCCATTGGTCCAAGCTGTCGCATTTCCCATCGACCTCGCATTTAAACCTGACTTCAAAGATGCAGAGACACACATCAGCTCATTGGAATATATCTTCCCAAAAAGTTGGGATATCTTCCCCAAGAGTTGGGGATATCTTTCCCAGAAGTTGGGAGTACCCGGTACCTGGAAACGATCACATATCCCCTACCAATTAGCCGGCACTTTTGAAGATGATGATTTTCCTTTCCCGAGGTGGGATATGTTAGTTTCCTGGAAAAATCTGGAGGGTATATTCATCTTTCATCTGTTCAACCCCCAAAAAAATCAGCGTCTTTCCAACTGGCATTTTTAAAGCGAACACCGTTTTGCAGGATCGTTTTGTGAATCCTTTTTGGATTCATCCGAAAACCCATCTGAACTTCAGATCACTGATTTTTCGACAATTTCACAAGTTTCATCTCCACCAAGAACTAGATATGCACTTGCACTTCCAAAAAGTACAAACAAACATACAAAGAAAAATAAAAACTCAAACACAACACTCCCCGAATATATGTACAGTAACCTGTGATTTCTGTAGGTTTTACCAGTTTCTTTTACTGCAACACTTACCTAAATCATTTAGGAGATATCATTTTCTACACCCTGCAGGATTGACGGCTGGAACCTACAGCCATCCCCAATTTAGAAAAGAAGATGATCTGAGCCAAACCTCCGTGATTTTGTTCCATGTTACACCACCTGGAAAGGATCGATGGCTAGCCAACCCCCATTAGTCTATATTAGTCTTGGTTTATCATGGCCCCTTACTAATCCACATACATGGGGGTGGCGATCGCCATCTACTTGCACTACGGATATGCCAAGTTGAGTCGCTTGCAAGTGGAGTCATCATGAAAGCCACAAAAGTCGCCCCAGCCGCTCCAGGATTTGTAAGTGGAGCATGGTGTATCTTGACCTCACTTCAATGGAGTGTCCGGGGGTTCCCTGAAAAAAGGTGGGATCGGTAGCATTATAATCACCTAATTGGCAAATATACCTGGTATACCAGTGGTATATATTGACTTCACCAAGCATTCTGCAACTAGTTGGTGGCTTGGTTTCAACCCATCTGAAAAATATGCTCGTCAAATGGGATCATGAAACCCCAAATAGGGATGGATATTCAAAATATTTGAAACTAACCAGGCAAGGATTTATCTAGAATTTTTGAGCTATTATTTTCTGTATATTTATGAATGGAACCCGCATGGGGCCCCTTGCTTTTGTTGGAAAAGGCCTTGTTTTGGGAGGTTGACCTCCACAAATAGAGGTAATTGGGGTTCAGGTAAATATATCTGATGGTTATATGTGGTTACATCATATTACATCACCCAGTCGAAACCTGTTGAAGACATGCGCATGGGATGAATGGGAGAAGATCTTCACAAATTAATCATTAATATTCTGTGTTACTATTAATATATTCTGTGTTTATCATGTCATCAATAAGTTAATTATTTTTACATTAATAACACAATATTAAAATTTATATATACTTTGTCTTTATCAAGAATATTAACTTGTTTTTTATAAATAAGACAAAAGAAAGATATGAAAAAAAAAGATTTTTTTCCCTTTTTTATTTTTATCTTCTTTTTCTTCACAAATTAATCATTAATATTCTGTTGATACTATTGTGACTATTATCTCGTAATTTCATGAAACAAATTAATTATTAATGAGAAACACATGTTGATGAACGGTGTTTTTAAACCACATATCGCCGCCGGTGCTCTGCAAGGGCCATTCTGGTGGAAGGTTCATTCCCTAACATGGGAATATCATGAAAAATCATTCAGTACTTCTAAACATCAGAAGACTGTAACCTTTGAGAAAGTAACACGGCAGTAAAATAAAACGTGGACCTTGTTCAAGAAGTGTTTCCTATTAGAATCCGTTAAATTTGGGTTTTTCCAGCTAGCCATCTTTTTTGTTGATCCCGGAATGGCTGCACTATAGCTATAAACAACAAAATATCATGCAGCAACTTTAGCTTGAGAACTCTGGGCTTGAGGAGTGATTTTTTTCAGATCATCCCAGCGAAATGGCCATCGGACGAGTGACACAACCCCTGCATGCAATAACCCTTGATACTTCCTTTCTCGCAGGTGCCCATCCTGAGAGCATCAAACTTTTTTCGCAAATGGAAAAAACCGAAAAAACAAAGAAGAAAATCTGAGGGATTTTGGGGGTGTTGTCATTGAACAAAACTTCCATATAATTGGATGATAGACCCTGGTATTTTCAGTAGGTATATGAAATGATGACATGCATTACATTCTGCAAGGTCCTGATACAAGAGCATGTTCAAACAACTTCTTGATTCATCCTTTTTGGCAAGCCGTGGGTTCCTTGCAAAAAGCTCAACTGTTGGGAAACGGAACTTACATCAAAATATGCATGGAATTTCATCTAGACAAACTCAGTTTTGGAGCCAACTGTCTAGAATGAAGGCATTACCAAGCACGTTTGCCTAGCCTTGTGGTAAAGATGTTCCACAACCATCAATGAGGCGTTCGTGCACAGGTGGAGATTCTGGGTTTTCATCTATCAAAACAGCTATCCTAGGTCCTAGTAGATGTATGATGTGTGTATGTGCAACTTGTTCCTTAGATTGGCAGGGGGAACAGTGCTAAGCCCGTGAGCTTTTTTTGAATTTCTCTAGTTCAGGTGCGACACAATTTTTGTCCCACAAAAGCTTGCCATGACCACTCCGCCCCATGCAGCAATGTAGCTTGAAATGACCATTTGCATCGCAGCACATTCCATCTTCATCATCTGGGGTACATTCCTTTCCTTTCTCCAACCTGAGGTCAACAAAAACATCTTACAATCACCTAAACCTAAGCATTTCGACCTGTGGTTAAATTGCAACGGTTTGTATTCTACTATATACGAACATGCAATATATAAATATATACACATATACTCATAATTTGATAAAATCACAAGCATCCGTTGTAAATCGACGTGTACATATAAATATGTAAATATCTAGGCATATCTACCATTGAACATATTTAAACAACAGGTAGTTCGCCCAGACCTTCAAAAGTGTGAGCAACAAAACCACAGAGGTATTCTTTCCCCTAAAAAAAGCGCGTCAAGTTGGAATCCCCTCAAAAATGGGTCGCATAGACTGACATCAGAATGTTCAGTCTGGGCGAGGTACTTGCAATTGGAACAAAATCGACAATGTAATGAGCCATCATGGCATTCGCAATCCTCATCCTCCTGCGTTGGATGGTGGCACAAATGGCACCCGGAGAGAGAGCTCCCTACTGGAATTGGATTCCTACATCGATGGTTGAAACTCATTTGCCTCCGGAGTGATGATGGGATTACGCAAGCGAATGGTGAAGTGATGAGTTTCAGCCGGAAAATTCAAATGCTGAATTCAGAAACGATTTAACTATAATTCGTAGAGATCCAATCACCTTCTGGGAATGGTAATGGAGCCAAAATACATTCGTGAGGAGGTGATGGTACACCCCAAATCATCCTCTGACAAGGTGATTGGATCCCTGGGGAATGCAACAATTCAATGCATGCAAAAGATTTGTGTGTTGCACTGTGGCTGTTGGAAACACAAAAGTTCCACACCTACTCAATACATCTGCATGATGTATTTGTTCAAAAATACTAGCTGTTACAGTCACAGTGTACGGAACGAAAGAATTTCCAAATGTTGATAGTCAAGGCTTTGACCTTCTTGAAATCATATCTGTGTTGAAAATTGTTGAGACTACCCTCCTCGGAACTAACATATCCCCACCCAAGGTATGTTTGAGTCGATGATTTTCCTTTCCCAGAAGGTGGGATGATACGTTGCTTAGTTCCCTGATTTTTTGGTCCCGCGGGGAAGTCAATAAAATGGTGAATCTGATTCACCCTGGCTTTTAGATATCTGCACACTACACCTTTCCGCTGTGCGATCCTCACGTAGACCATTGCCACAGCCTTCTAGTGCTGGGACGCAGGAACCTAACAGTCCCGAGATGAGATGTTACTGTCATCAGGCTTGACAATGGCCCTAACAACTTGGGAGGTCACAAAAATCAGCCTTTTAAAAATCCATTGAACTACCCATTGTATTAATATTTGATTTATCAAGAAACTCGAAATATTGCTAGAGATTCAAACATCTCAGGTACATGCCTTCAGCCCATCGAAACTAATCTCCCTATTCTTTGTGGCCTATTTTCCTTGTTCCGATGGGGTAAGCGCTTTTGGAACCTGTACACTTTTTGGCGGCCAACAGAAAACAGCTTGATTGAAATGCCAGAGGGTCTAGGTAATTACATCAACTAGGTGGTGAGTTCAACTCATCTGATAAATATTGGCCAACTACGCAATCTTCCAAAACAAGATGCAATATTTCACCAACAAAAAGAAACCACCCAAAGCACAGGTGGAAAAGTATGACCGTGAAATATCGTGAAATGCATTTTTCATTTTCAATGGAACAAAACTGTGAAGCACAACGTGAATGTCCTATTTTGAAAGGAAAAACAAATTAGCTTAACTTGGAATTATTGGTAAGAAATCATTCTAAATATTGCCAACATGTGGTGCAAAAAAAACTGTGTTGGACACGTTTTAGTTGCTTTTTTTTTCCCAAGAAACCCTTCATGCAAACACCATCCCCAGCTTTCCTCGCGCGAAGTGGGTTGTGGTGAAATGTCAGGGTTCAGTACACTGTTTAAATCTGGGTGAAGTTGCTCATGCTTGGCTCAAATCTTCCCCAATATGGGTCATTTATGTTCTAGGTATATAATATATGCGTTATATGGTTGCATACCCTCCCTGAAAACCACTGACTCGCCAGTGCAAATTGATGGTTGGAAGACTTTAGAATGGTTCGATGGTTCAACCCCAGTTGTTGATTTGCTTGTCTTTTGTTGGAGAAGGTCATTAGCTGAGAAAAACAGCGCACACAATGAAGAACACAGACTTGACCAACATCCTCCAAGCACATACTTTTAGTGTTTGGCAACAATGTTACGACCTGGTAACCGGTAGACCTGAACATACCAAACATATCCCTGTTAAAACGACTCTCAGACCCGTTCTGCAGCAAAAAAGCATAAAAAAGCATCGATTCCCAGCCCGCTGCTGCTGACAAGTTTAGTGATCGAATAGCGAGTCAAGCCTGTAACCCGTAGCGTGTTGTCTTCCAGAAAAAATCTGACGTCCATAACCATAACTGCCACCAAGGTTCTTCCAATTGCATGGTACTTGATCCCGCACATAATTCGCCTCACAATACTTTGTGGATTTTTTTGTTTCCCTCTAGATCATGGCACTGAAACATCGCTTCAGGTGGGGGGAATGGCCTGTTTGGAAATAATTCAATGGCCACAAAAACATTTCACATGACAACTAACAAAAGGTGTTGGCAAACAAAAGTAAAATTTAATAAACTTTGCTATCGCGGTCACGGTCCCAAGCTTAACATTTTTTGAAAAACACTGTGCACCATCATAACCTCATAGCTGTCCATAGTGAATATCAATTTCGATGTTTCACCATATGGACATATATAGACCCAATAACCCTTGGAATTCACGACCCCCCTCAAAAAATGATCAAAACACCAACAAAACAGGGACAACACCATCTATCATGAACATATTCCAAGGACCGGGCCAGAGGAATGCCGTAATATACATCATATCTACCTACCAAATACATATATTGTAAGTCATATGGAAAAGAATGAGGTTGGAAGACCCATCTTTGAGACTGGGCAATCACAACATACAAATTGAATTTTAACTAAACCCCGCCAACAAAAAAAAACTATGGACATCTAAAAATCATGCCCCTAGCAATGGAAAAATCATCCATCCTGGCAATGCCAACAGTTACTCCCTGAAGCTCTCTCTCCGACTCATGGCTTTTATGCAAGTCACTGGTTCTTGATTCACAAGCCATCCTTCCATGTCACTGCAGCCCTTGTTCTTATCCAGGCACCTGTGGTTGAGCAACGTTGTTTGATTGAAACCCAAGCGCCACTGCTCCAAACAATAGGAATTCAACAATGACACTTCAAATCTTTTCAAATCATCCGGTTGATATACCCATACCATCCATGTATGGTATATTTACCTACATTTGGTTGATTTGTATGGTAAACGCAGGTAAATATACCATACATGGATGCTATATGATGCTATGGGATATGTAAATACAGAAAAACACATTTCATCACATGCAACCATCCGAAGGTGTTCGATATTTGCGGCAGGCTTCCGAAAAACGAATGAAACAACGTCGAGTAGATCACACTCGTGTTTTGAACAATGAGATGTCCAGATGTTGCGGTTTCAGCACTCTGAGAATCCACCGAGCAAGCCTCCTGTTGAACTACGATCATATTGATGTGTATGAGAAATCAGTTCGGGAGAGAAATAGAATACCAAAGAAGCAGAATAAGACACAACTTTGCGTCCAAACATGTTTGGAGTCTGTTGGAATATTCCTCTTTGTGATCATCATTTTCAAAATAAATAACAACGACTGTACCACTGTGTAACCCCAAACAAATACGGGGGGCAACCACCTCCCTTGGAAAACTTCATGTCAAGAGTCAAGGGAACCAGTTCAACCAACATGAACTTAAGGTCACCAAGCACAACCTTCCACATTTCAAGACAACTCGCTGAGGCAAGGCACATAAATTTGCATTCATTCTGATTTTGTAAACCTCAGCCGCATCAGTTGGGAAAAGATGGTACAACTTGCAAACCTCAAGTCTCATTCAGGACATGTTGTGATGGAAAACACCATCGAAGGTGCTCATATGATGATTATATCATATCAATTTCAGGTAGGGTACACCAATTCTTACCCCAGTGCCAACAGTAAAAAACAGCTCAACTCTCAAAAACGAGATGTTTTAAACGTTCCAACACAACACGAACCGCCGAAAAATTCCCGGATTCCAAGTGACCACAATAGTCGCCCACAAAGTGGTAATCCGAGCACTTCCTGAGCAGGGCCAGTGGAAAGTCCATTTGATAGTCCCCCAGTGGGGACCCCAAAATACATGGTGAGAAGGTTTTAAAAATATAGGGACAACCCCCACTCCACTCCATGCAACTTGCCTGCAAAAAAGATATTGGAGCAAAAGGGTGTAGCAAAATATACAGTTCTGAAAAAATGTGGAACCTTTCTTTTCAGAGTCCTTGCCATTTTGGGGTCCCCCAAATCATCCACAGTGAAAATCGTTGATTGGAAGAGGGAACCACTTGAGATTGGCCTCCGCAATTGTCGAGAAGCTGATCTGGATGATCTAAGATGCACTTAGTAACCGATTGTGGTAGCTTGATATGGATCTCCAGTAAAAAAGAGTTTTGGATGTCCCTAGTCCAAATCGCCATTCGCCATACCTACTGTTGCTGCTATAACTCCTGCGCCACTTGCCATAGATAATATATACTTAACATCTCCCTTGCACCCAAAAAAAACGCTTATATATTCCCGGATTTTGAAGCATCAAAAGATACAGCAAAAAGGTAGGGACGGTTGGAAGGGGCCCCTTGCCTGGCAATGTCTGGCATGACTTGGGGACCCTGCTATAAAAGTTTGAACGGTTTATTTTCCCTACTAAATCTTAGTAATCCCAAAAAGTTATAATGTTTAGCCATTGGCCAAGTAAGCAGTGGAATGTTTTGTTCATTTTGATATCTTATTTTGATACCTTGTAATTAACCCTTCGTTGGCGTGCAGGTGGGGGCATGCTTCTACTTCTGATGAAAGAAATGCTGCACCAATCTGGACCAGTTGACATAGTTCTCCATTGGCCTTCTTTCATCCTCCATGACTAATTGGATCACCGCTGCGTTCTTCAGGGAAGAGGTGAATACATGCCCGCCACAGTGCCACCCAGGGACGAAGGTATACAAAGCCCTGCAGTGCAGTAGCCATGACCGACACCTGGCACCTTAGCAACAAAAACACCAAACCAACCTGGGTACCAACCATGGCATGAATCAATGGATGATTGGTTTGAACAAATATATCGGATATGTCGTCATGACCATCCTTTACATGATGAATCCTCATTTTGATTGGGAAAAAAACACGCAAACCACCTCCACGATTTTCAATGCTGCTGATCGTTTATGATGGATCAAATGAACACATCAATAAACATCAGCTTGTAAGCAAAATCCAGCTGGTGCTTGTGCGCACCACCCCTTGTAAGGAATCCTCATTTCTTGGGGCCCATTTGGCATGGAAGAAATCCTCACCTTTTCCCACCATGCCGTGATCAAATCTTTCGAGGCCTGGACTTACCCTTTTCTACCTCAAGGCGTGAAACAGAAAAAATCACAATTTGCGTTAAGAATTACTCCAAAACCAAAGATGTATAATTTGATTTTCACTATCATATCATTCTTTTTGTTTTCACTATCATTGCTGCAAAAGAAAATATCTCACCTAACTGCATCCCCTATTCCACCTCCATTTTTGACAGCTTTCAACCCCTCAACGAGATCCCAGTTTGTTCGTAGACCAAGGTACATGACACACGGCACCGGAACGCTGGAAGGTGCCCTTGCTGGTACAGCAATCGGCCGTGCCAACACCTAGACCTTGTGGAGCTGAACTGTTCAACTCACTTGGTTCATATATGCTATTGGATAAAAACAAAAAGCTGAGTTTGGTTTGCAAGATATCAGCAGGATGATGATGATGATGATGAAATACTGATCAGAAGTAGTGCTGTCATGATGACTTTCTAACAAGGAGTAGAACCGGAATATTTGCATACCATCAAAATGCAAAAAGAACCGGATTGTTATTAAGGCCCCCATTCTCAAACTTCCATCGTTTTACACCGTTGACAGGGGTTCCAGTCGGACGACCCGTTCAACCTTTAATGGCGGTTAGTGGCCCCTGCAGCATGTGTACTAATATATCAATATAAAGAGATTTACAAAGATATCTATACATAAATACATGTATATATATATATATAGAAACACTATACACGAAGGCCGTGAAAGAGCATGATGTCCAATTTTACTAAGCATGATTATACATTTCAAGCCCATTAATAAATCATGAACAAAAAATGAATGGATACAGTAAATCATCATTTCATTGTTCCTGTTGCTACTTGATTGCAGCAAACCAGCATTTGACACCAACTCATCTGTCAACTCCAAGACGCCAATAGGATGAACACCTTGGTGAATCACCAGCAGAGATATTTTCCAATTTTTAGGTTCGGGAATCCCGAACTACATAAACGACTCTATATTTGCCACGATTGCATCCTGGGTGGGAACGGTTGATTCCAAGCCACAAATTCACAAGTTGCTTACTAAACTTCCCAGTTTTTTTGTTGGTTTCGTTGGTTGGTTGACTTTAATGCCTCCTTTTTTGCAGCAAGTTCGGCCTAACATCCCGGAACAATTGTTGGCCGTCCTCTTTTCAGGCCCAGCTAAAAGGATTTCAAATGCTGAAGCACCAACTGAAAACGGGCCACTATGGTCAGTGGCTTGGGTAAAAAGGATCTTAAGCCAACATGGGAGGCGTTGATACCATAACAACCAGGTGATAGATACCATACTCCAACCCAAACCCAAATTGAATTTTAATGGGATTTTTGTTTTCCCTGCAATCGCCCTGGTAAGCTTATAGAGAGGCTTACAAAAGTCACCAGTTGTCCCAAGCCCGATTATTTCAAGAGGATTCCCTCACTACTAACCAGCATTTAGCGTGAGGTGCGGGTAGCTTACAAACAATTCCCACTGTATCTGTCATCTTTAAAGGTTGAAAACACATTCATTTGTGAGCCACGCCCTTCAAAAGGTGGTCTTTAAAACCCAACATTTTGGGGACACGTAGTGAAACCTGATGCAACCTGTTTGTTTCATCCAAATGTGCTGGCACTGAGAACATGTTATCTTCACAAAGGTTTAGAAAAGACAATAAACACACGTGTTTCATGATGGTTGTTGAAAGAACAGGTGTCCATCATCAGCCATTCGACCATGGCCATGATGAAAGAAACATGTAAATTGAACGATGAGATGGACATATAATTTGGATCTAACGTCCCCTCCCTGTCTGTGGAAATTGCAGGAAAATAAGGTCATCTCTAGAAATTCAAAACATCATTATTTCATGCACATGCTCACCAGTTGGACATCTGGATTTTGGACAATGACGCCAAGAGACTATCAACATGGAACATGGGGAACATCTCCACAAAATGATCAATTAAGAAACATCAACAAACATGCTCAGCACACTAGGTTCTCTTGGAATGGTGAAAAATGGCCACCCGGTGACATTCAAGAAATATCAACAAAAAATGCCTTCCAAAACAAAAAACACGATGACTTTCTGACATCCCTGTTTCAAAACTGAAAATCAAGACCCGTTAAAATGTCATCGTTTTGTCTCCAAAAAACTCCAAACCTTCCAACGGTCTGATTGCTTTTGGTTGGTTGGCTTATCCCTAAGAATCCCCTATCCCTCCCTGCTAGGATTGATGGTCGAAAGTCGAAACATCCCATCCCCGAAAAAATATGAAAAAAATAGGGGAGATCTTTAGGGTATCCCAGCTTTTTCAATCCTCATGTCGTTTTTGTATTTTTTGTTTGACGCTGCTTTTGGTAGTCCGTTTCCCTTGTATCAGAATCACAAGTTTGTCGAGGCGCCATAACCTGCTGGTGTGCAGGATTTATTGGTTTCCAGCATGCAATTGTGGCAAAAGGTACAGGAAGTACCTGCAGAAATCCCAGATCGCACAAGCTGACCAAATTTTTAGATGTCAACTGGTGCAGGATATCTTCCATCAACAGTATCTCTCTGCATGTGTGTTCCTCATGTGACTCGTGTCTTTTCTCTTAACACAACAAAACCGCTATAAATCATAATTCATCTTGCCAAAACCCCTTTCGCTCATGGTGGAAGAGTTGCTTGAAGCCTATTGAAACAAACAAAAGTTTGGATGCGAAAAACAAGAATACATATATCTACATATTGAAGAAAATATTTATGTATATATATATACACACGCGCTACCGCTAGAGAACAAAAATTGCAAGACATTGCCATTGCCATTGCCTTCTTTTCAGTTTTCTGGATATGAAGCTGAACATGCTGAACTTTCTTTGCACTGTCACTACAAGTTGCGATCGTTACCGGGCGGTCAAGAACTGAAAGAAGGGTTTCACCAATGATAATCTTATTCAAGATATTCTAGGGAAGGCCTTCAGATTGGCTCGCCTAATGATCCTCCACCCTTCCCCTCTTAGCTCCCGGAGAACCCGTCACCCGTCATCCACGTTTTCCAAAGCCGAAGCGTCTACCATCGCCGCACTCGCACTGCTCATCGTCCGTCAGAATGCCATTGCCACATTGGCCATCAAAGAGCCACACGGCACTGCAAGAGGTCACAGCCTAGGCACTGCTTCTGCTTCTACTACTACTACTACTACTACTACTACTACTGCTACTACTACTACTGCTACTACTACTACTGCTACTACTACTACTGCTACTACTACTACTACTACTACTACTACTACTAGGACTACTACTACTAGGACTACTACTACTACTACTACTACTACTACTTGGTGAAGTTGTATATACCTGAAATATCCTGAAATACACTCGACGAGGCTTCTGGTCAAAACGCAACTCGGCCCCTCCACTATCCGAATCCCCCAGGCACCTGATTGATGGTGTTGCACATCTGAGGTTTGCGAAATTGGGTGTTGAACTGAAACTTTCCATGCCTCGGACCAGCATCTGGATGAAGGGTAACAAACAAAAATTTTCATCTAGCTTCTAACTATTGCTAAAATCATACTTTAAATAGAAAACATGAAACACACCATTCAAAACTACAACAAATGGAACTCCAAAAGGTAGGTTTGGTTCTTACATATTTTTGTCTGATCTTCATTTTTGGGGGACTTTCAGGGTTTCCAAGGACTCCCACGAGGGAGTTGACGTCACCAAACGTTACTAGCTTTCGGCTTCAAAAGCTTCATCAAACAGCTCCATGGTGCGGTGGAAAATGACACAAACGTGTAAAATGGAAGCATCGTTTTTGGGATCAGGGGACTCCCCATCTTCCCATTGAAGTATTCTGCATTGGACCCATTGATTCGACATGGAATCCCTATGAAGTGACTGGGGTTCACCTTTTGCCTCACATCATTTGGCAAATGCGCAAAAATCTGCAAATCTGGGACATGAATTTATGTATCATGTATGTTTATGTACAGATAAGACATATAATGTATATGAATATGTACACATGATTAAATAAAAATATATACAAATATATTTGCCATGCACCTATGCCATATATACGAATGAGCTCAGTTTTTTTGGATTGTGTCAAGTGACTCCAGTGTCAAACAATAAGGACCGAAGGGTAAACGCTATCCCTATACCAATCAGGCCCTGTACATAGGTACAACTTGGCCATGTCATTCTTTTAAACCTTCCTAATTTTTCCATATTTGGCCCCCGAGTGCATCAGGGTAAGTACCAAGTTGCAGTTGACCATCGCCGTAGTCCATGATACCGCCAGTCTTTCCCTCGCCCAATTCAAAAGAGTGCTCTCCTGGCCGAAGAATGACAACACAACTTTAAACGTAGGATACAGCACCAAAAAACATTAAACAATGTAGAATCACCACTAACAATGATAATACAAATTAAATCTAAGATCATCTGTGATATACACACAAATCTGGCCAACTTGAATATGTTTTGGGAAGAGTCGTCCCTTTACTTTTTCCCAAACATGTCAGCGCTTCGACCTTGACATCAATTACCCCAAATAGACTTAGAACAAGAGCCTTTTTTGCTGTTGGTGGTTTCAGGCGATCTCAAACATATGAAAAAAAAATGAAACTCTTCACCAGTTTTCAGGTTGATTTCCTCAATCTCTGATTTTCACCATGTCCTAAAGTCCAGCCAAAAAATTGCACGCAAGGCGACACCTCCGATTTCCCTAAGTCAAAAAATCAAGGGTGGAATCGTGGAACCCAAGGGTTCCAACCGTGTAATCAAACCTTTCCCACAACTTGCAAAGAAGTTAACCTAGTTGGTGGTTTCAGCCCATTTGAACAATATTAGTCAAATCGGAAATCTTCCCCAAATAGGGGTGAAAATAAAAAATCTCTGAAAGCACAACCCAGGTCAGAATCTTACCTGAAAATAGGCCAAAAAAACCTAAAATCAAAACACAAAAGCGAACAACCTTCATCCGTGCCACCATCAGCGGCTGTCCAAATATACCAGTTTCACTGAACGTAAGGTGTTCCGTACACCGGAGAATAGTTGCTATGATAGTCACTTGTCACTCTTTCAAAAACAATGAAAGAAGAGTTTAGTTTGAATATAAATAACTTTCAATTCCAAACTAGAAGGTAAAAACCTTATATGTAAATTGCATTTCGCTGTCCCCAAAAAAAACTCACCATGAGCTCAAACCACAAGAAAAAACACCACCTAATTTCATGTCAAGTCCACAAACCTTGGACCAAAACACACACACAGCGTACCTCATGACTGGTCAACCTACCCCTAAGGTATCACCCCCCCCAGAAATAAGGCCTTATTAAGGGCTTATTAACCATTGGTTTCCCTTAATAAGGCCGGCTATCAAACCATTATTTCGTAGGTTGACTAGCTATGAAGCATACAGCCATCGCGCCTCCAAAGTTATGCCCCGTCTCATGGGCAAAAGTGATCCAGGTACGAAAGCTATGGAAGACCACCGCGGTGTTCCTTGAAGGGGTGATTTTTTGGAGGGCCAAAAATTGGGTTCCATGGGAACCTTACAACCCTCAGTTTTGGGGGGTTATAACTCCAAGTCTGGAATGGAAATGTATGATATATGTATATCTAATCTAATATGATTTGATATGGAGATATCATACTGTTGATGGAAGAAATCCGGCCAACCAGTTGAGGTTGGTAGTTTATCCGGTTATTTACAAGGTATTATACATCCTCGGGAACCCACAACCTTCATTTTTAACATTCATTTTTAGGGGTTATAACCCATACTTCCAGGGATTAAAACCTTCATTTTTGATGTTTATATTAAGCCCGAAAGGCCAAACACACTGTTGCGCCATGTTTTAGCTGGGAATATGTAAGTCCTTTTGATTACAGTATTGTAAAATATACGTCGAGAAATAATCTGTTGACTGATCAGGATCACTTCCAATATCCTGGCTATTTTCCTGGAAAAGTCAACGGCCCCTGATCATCAAATCATCTTACAGCGAAACGACAAAGTCATCACTCGCCCGTCTCTTTTCAGACTCCCCAATGGAGACGCAGGATTCAATATGTCATCTCTTTGTCATCTCTTATGGTTCTGCCCACTCTAATCGCACACGCCACTAGACCAAAAATTCTTTAAAATTTTGCAAAGTTTCATTGGATCAGTCCATTCTGCATGGCAAGGGGCAGGAAGAAGCAGTGTTCAGTCTCAATTTTTTTGCAGCACTTTGCAATGTAATCGCGGCACGGAGACTATGTAACTCGAACCTTCGAAATTATCACTGGATATGTCCAATCTGCATGGCAGGGCAGCAAGAAGAGTTGTGCTTCAGTCTAGTTTTGCACAGCACTTCCCAATGGATTTGCGCAGAAGTTATACTAAACGCTTAACTCTGCTATTCGCGAGATATCATTAACAATCACTTTGTCATCTTCAAAGCCCCGCCCACTCTAATCGCGCACGCCACCAGAGTCAAAAGTCTACAAATTTCCATTATATCAGTCCAATCTGCATGGTAAGGAGCAGAAAGAAGCAGTGTCCTGCGCCACTTTTTTGGCAGCACTTTGCAATGCACGCGCGGAACGAAGAGAAATAGAATCCAATACTTTTGAAAAATAGCATTGTGCTTGAGTCTAGTTTGGCAGAGCACTTCTCAATGTAAACCGCGCAAGCCACTAAACGCAGGATTTGCTTATCGCAAGATGTCATACGTCATCTCTTCATCATTCTTATGATATGGCTCCCCCCGCTCTGGTCGCACATTCCACTATCCACTCAAAAATCTTCAAAATTTCAGATTCATTGGACAAGTCCAATCTGCATGGTAGGGCACAGAAAGACAGCGCTTTGCAATGTAATCGCGGCACGGAGACCAATACAGTAGAATAAGACCCGAACTTTATTGCAATTATGTCTGGGTGCGAACGAGGTAGGCGAACGAGGTACCGAAATTCATCCTACCAACAGAGCCACCACCACCCCCACCAACACCAGCAGCACCAACCAGCACCAACCGAACCACCAGCACGAGGACCAGCACCACCACCACCGGGACCACCACCAGCACCATGGCCAACAGCAGCAGCAGCACCACCAGCAGCACAGGCACCAACAACACCAGCACTATGACCACCCCAGCACAACCA
Organism: Breviolum minutum Mf 1.05b.01; assembly: GCA_000507305.1. NCBI lineage: Eukaryota > Dinophyceae > Suessiales > Symbiodiniaceae > Breviolum > Breviolum minutum. The sequence goes on from DF241196.1 coordinate 73,694, forward strand.
TCAGCACCAACACAAAGACCAGCACAACCATCAGCACCAACACAAAGACCAGCACAACCAGCACCAGCGTCTCTAGCAGCAGTACCACCACCAGCACCAGCGCCACATGAAGGAATCTGCTCTGTACATGTCAGTATGTATGCGCAAGATTCGAAAATTTATAGTTACATACTGCAAAACAAAAAAATGTTGGCACGCAGGTTCTTGTATCTTGACATGTTTGACATGCTTACAGCTGTTCGATACACAGCACACAAACAAACATGCATACACAAGCAAATTGCGAGAATGCAAACACTAGAGAATTGGAAGTGGAAAAGGAACAAAGCATTGCGCACAACACTAATATGATATGTGAACTACAAAAGTATATGCAAAAAGTCACCAAAATACTGCGGAAACGCAGACTGATACGACTTCCCCCTGAGCGATGCGACTTAAAGCGACCCTGGTAAAGTAAAACACAAGCTAAACGCAGCATGCACTTGACCAGTAGTCCCACTATCTAAGTGTAGTACAGCAACTAAACGCTACATTCATCATATTCCATCTCTAATTTCTAAGGTTGACTCAAATGATGCATTCAGTATGCGGAGTGCTCAAAAGAGACGACATCTGAAAAATGCTCTCCCCATAGGCACGGCTACAAAAACATGAAATGAGAGACGACTTTGTCTTTTGACTGTAAGAAGCACTCAAACGCGGGCAGCGGAATGAAAACGTGGGTGTTTCCTTCCAAGGACCAGCTATAAAGGGTACCAAAGTGACATACATTTACGTGGATTATGATTCACATAGTTGGATTGATTCAAGTCTGAAGAGCCTATAATATGGATGAAATGTTGTCGTTCTTGGCCTCAAAGACCCACATTTCAAGGCAAAATTGAGGGGGCAACCAGGGGGTCCCTTTCTGTTTGTCGATCTGGAATGAACATCAGTAAACCATCCATAATAGTTGGACACCTAGCAAGGAATAGTCTCCTCAAAAGTACATGGCCTGATGGTTCGTGACATGTCAGCGGTTTTTTCCCGCACACGAACATGCCTACGCCATGCTGACGTGGTCCTAAAACTTTGCCAGTGTCCTACTAAAAAGGAGTCATTCTGGTCATTCTGGGGCGGATGAACCGGGATTTGAGGAATCCCATCATTTGTATTCATTTGTAACAAGATTGTAACAAGGATTGTTGCATTTGAGAATTCATCCATAATTCCATGAGCCCATGCCGATCCACGATATTATACTCAGTAATTAAGGGCAACCTTCCATCCTAACAAATCAAATCACTATACCAATCATTCCTGTTATGAAAGTGTCCGTAAACTAGCACCCTTTGGATCTAACACATTGACTCTAGCCATGTAAGGTTTTTTCAGTTGCTTTCCCGAAGCATATTTCCGGAACCCAAAGGCCCATCACCGATCTCCCCCCAAAACGCCACATTGATTTGCCATGCTGCGGCCTTTGTTGCCAATAGTTCCTCGCGGGAAAATGGTGAAATGGAGTCATGGGTTCTTTTTAAGGCAGAGATACAAATCATGTGGAACAAATGTGCCTGATTTGACCATTTCCACTGTTGACACGATTTTTGAGAACATCTCCTAGTCTTCCGAGTACTAGTACTAACCTCTTGCAAGCATGAACAATATATAGGACAACATTGATCACTTGACAGCACCTGACCTGAAAGAAACCGTTTGTTTTGGATAGTTTTGGTCACCTCACTTTGATGTCGCCCTTTCTGCAAATTGACCACACAACAATCTGTTAAGACTCTTAAGATGCTAAATCCAAGTAACTTTTCCATCTGGCAAACCGTGCCCACATATGCCAAACCAATAGTGCCAGAAACATAGCAATCCTTGGTAGGTTTGCAACCACCTCGTCTCCCATAAAACTCTGGAATGTTCAAGCCCCGCCGGAAGAAACTCGTGGGGACTGGTGAAGTTAACAGCGACTCAAAGTATGTGTGACTTGTCGTTTTTGTTACCACCCATTTTCTAAAAAATATGATCGTCAACATGGATTCATTCTCAACAAAGATTCGGGGTTTGGGGACTAAACAAACACAAATATCATCCCAAATCTTTGAAACCACTCTGTTACCATTTTTGCTGGCCAAATTATAATGTTTCACCAACCTTCCCACTGATGCAGCGTCTAAGGGGATTTCCTTTACTAAACCACCATTTGGGGTGAGGTCGTGTGAGATCGCTATAATTTGACCAGATTTTTGTGAAGTCGCATCACTCGAGCTCTGAGAACGTGTTGCTCAAAGCAATTCGGAATCTTTAAAACCACCACTGAGGGAGCTTCTCATGTCATCTTATCATAGAAAATCTCAGCAAACTGTGGCTTGAAAATTGCTACCCTTTGCCTTTCTTGCAAGCAATCCTACCAACATGGTTGGGACAAATGATTGTAGTATTATCCTATTCCATGTGAGAACGGTATTGACCTATAGGATGTACAAAAGAGGTCAATCAGCTACTCAGCATCCAGTGTTTTCAGTTTCAGTATTTCACGTTTGTGAGTTTCGAAACTGTGTTGCTCCACTTGCGTTCCCAAAAGGGCAGTCAAATCCAGTATATAAACCCAAAGTCTAGAAAGCCATAACTTCCAAAGCAATGAAATTCACTGGAAAAGAAAGGTATTCCTACTTTTGTGATTCTGCCGCTTGTGATAACCACCAAGCCGAAAAGCCAACAATCATCATAACCACTGGATTTCCTGGATTTTTCCGCGGATGGGACTAAAGAAAATTTCTACCAAGTCTCGTCAAACAATGTCCAAACGCCTGCGGCAAAACAGCTTCAAAGAATTCAGCACATTCAGAATCATGCGAAACAGATCATACTCCTTCTCCAACAATCATGCAAGTGGAAAATCCACAAATTTTGGAACCGAAAACCCATGCACTCCAGGGTGATGAGTTTTCACGACTCCATAGCAATGGGAGAAAAATAAAATTACTTTCGTCATTGTCCATACTGGCATCATACCTTCGTTTTGCCCCTTTTGGGGGGATGCAACCTTGGCTGGATATAAATACTGTGAGTATATCAGAAGGATTGCTGTTTCAAAATGGGGACATCTTCCCCAAATAGGCATGAACATAAAAAAATATAAGAAACCCATCCACCAAAAGGACTTCCTGAAGCATGCAACATATCTGCCAGCAGTGACAGGCTCCAGGTGTGAGTTGTCTAGCTCTTGGGAGGGTAAAAACAAGCATAACAGTTTTAATAGTTGGTGATTTCAACCCATCTGCAAAAAACAATATTGTGAAATTGGATCATTTCCCCCCCAAAAAAAACGTGGCAAACATAAATAACATCTTTGAAACCACCACTTAGGATGTGTAATCATCATAATTACAAGCAATTATGCTAGACCCAATAGTCCAACTATACCTGAGACGTAGTTAGGCATCTATCACTGCTGACTGGTCCGGAGTCACCACTTCCATTAAGACATTGCATAGTAATTGTAGTACTCTCATCCTCTTTGTTGGCTGCTGATTATCTTTCGTCATCCCAAAGCTGCTTTCATCATATCATTACGATTGCCACTATTTAAAAAATCATAAGGGTTTGCTTCCATCATGTTTCTTTCTCTTGTTTCTCAAGCACTACCCTCCCGAAGTTTAACCTACCCCCTGAAAAATGATGTTTGGAAAATTGCAACATTGTTTTTGGGCCCCGGCATGTTGTCAGGGGCGAGTTGTTGAAACCAAGCTTGAGCAGCATGCACCACCCCCCCGAACCACCCAGCAAAGACCTTGACCTTCTGTACTCAGTTGATCTGACCTCAATGAATTTTCCGAAACATCTCACACCCGCCAAAAGGAGAGAATCGTCTCAGTCATCTACGACCATCAGGTACCAAATCACCAAATTCCAATTAAAATCTTGCGAAATGAATATCCCCTACGCTCCAAGGCCCTTCTGAGAATGTATTTTGGGCAGGTTTTTAGGGTCTAAATACCTCCTGAACAAGTATTTGGAGAACTAGGGATCAACAATTTGTGGCAGTGAGTACCATCCCAAAAAACACCCACTGGCAAACTTTGCCTGCCCAAAAAAATTGGGAAGCCAGAGAGTCTCCCAAACTAGCAACCAATTGCGAACCAAGGGCGAACATGTTAGTTTTTAGGGAGGGGATATAGTTCACTGCCCAAATTCTAAAACACAATAGTCAATAGTTTATTATATATATATATAGATACTGCATCAGGAGTCACAGCATCATTCACGTAACCACTACACAACCTTACTTTTTCCAACGAAAACAAAAAACCAACTGACACACGAGGAAAATTTCGTAGATTGCATTGAACATAGATCGGACGTAAAGTAACTCAACATAGATTTGACATAAATTGACTTATTGATTTAATACAAACCTCATCATGACCAACCGAACTCATCATCACACACAATTTGAACGGTTGAACCAAGGAGTTGAAGATTTCCAGAAACAAAACGCACTCACCAACATCTTTCTCAAACAAATTGAGTAAATTTAAGCTAAAAATGATCAACCCACCATATGTTTTGACGTCATTTATACTTAAACTTATAAGGTATATTTGCCTATTTTGTTTGGTTTGGTCATCCCCCCAAAACAAATATGTGTTATGTGTCACATCTTCATCCCACCTCCCCTTGAAACATCTCGATTTCGAAAACATCAAGCGACCCCGGTGGATCCCAGTCATCAAAAGCATGGAGCTGCTCAGCAATGCTCATAGGACACGAAGGACCTGGCTGGCAGTTGCCACCGTTTTTGGGCCGTTTGGAAATGGAAAATGGCATGCCCCCCTGGTGTAACCTGACCTTGGAGGATTGTATGTATAGCAATATGTGTTTGGCATATATGTTTTTGGATGTAAACCGCTGCTCTGAAGAAAAAGATGTAAATAATATTGTAAACATATATTGTTACGTATGAATGTAAAAAAACGTATATAGTATATACATACACAATTAAACACACATACTTAAAAAACACAAACGGGTGTGTGCATATCATATGTTTAATATTTGTATATATATATGTATATATACAGCCCTGGGCATCCAAAGGTTTCCCAAAAGCCACTCTTAAATCATGACTTTAGTCATTAGATGTAATTAGTAAGTATATAGTATAGGGAACGGTTCTTGGGAAGGTGGATCAACATTAAACCGATGGAGGTGTTGTTTTTGTTGAGAGGTTATGTGGAGCAAATTTCTAAAAACAGGTTGTGCTAGTGGTATGAGATGCTGCTTCATCTTCGCCGACTTCCCGAAATCAAACATCTGTTGTGGTCAGTTGTCAACTCCCATCCTGAAGTTGGGTGTGACTTAAGAAGTTATTTAGTTCAAGTGAGCCACGCAAAAAAAACCCAAAACTAACGACTTTCCTTTATACTGGTTGGTTAATAGGGATCCTTATAACGGTTTATTATAATCCCTATCAAATTGGGTAGTATAATCCCCTACATAACCTAACCAACCAGGGTTTTTTTCATTGCTCAAGTTGGTTTTCAAACGACAAAACAACTGGTCATTTTATCCAATTTCCATCAAAATATACTGACTTCCCAGGATGCAAGCATTTTTGTAGATGTTCCATCTGTCTATCTCCAATTTCAATCCAGGGACATCTGAAAACATTCATCATTCCCAGCTGAATTGATATGAACAATGCACAAGAATGCATGATTTCCAAGGATTCCACAGGAATGAAGCCCAAAACAAACATATTCCCAGCTAAATTGATATCACATATCAAACCAAGAATTTCCCAGTTTCTTCAATTAGATATTCACATTTTTGATCTGATAAATCCTCCCTAAAGGCAACCACACCTTGATCCCAGGATGGTGCTTTGTCATGGCTTTCCTGCCTGGGAAGTTGGAAAGGACGGATCATTGGGGCCATAAGTTGCAATCCCAAAAAATGACTATAGTTGGTGGGTTGAACCCAACCCATTTGAAAAAATGGTCAAAAATGGGTTCATCTTCCCCCAATTTTGGGGGGTGAACATTAAAAATATGAACTCCAGGCATTCACAAGCAACATTCAGAGTCGTATTTTGGGTTTGTTTTTTTTATGGGGGGGAAGCTATGGAAAGTTTTGAAGCCCCTGAAGATGAACTAAAATTTGGACAGGCTCTTGAAGATACAATTTTGGTGTGGAGGGTAACAACTTTAGCATAAGGGAAACGAAACAAATGCATCGCATAGAATGGCCCTCTATGCCATGTATGATGGACATGCCGGAAATGCCCATGGGTTTATCAATTAATTCTTATAGCACAGGCCAATATAAACATGACACGGGAGGTAAATCGCCCAGGATACATTTGAGTCAAAGGAAGCATCAAGTAGCTTCACCCTTTCACCTCATATTCATGATCTTCGGAAACTAGTGGACTGAATAAATATATAAATCGATATGCACCCTATAACTGACCAATGACTGCAAGCGATTTTTTCCATCTAAAAACGCATATTTATTGGATACATTCACTAATATTGGTGCATCACACATGCTAAATCAGTTGCCTGTCTCTTTGCTATTTCGTTCAAAGCACTCAAACTCAAACTCAAAAGAAAAAAAACGAGGTACAATCAGTCAAACATTCCGAAACCTGATTCATCAGGGCAACTCCCGAATTCCTTAACGGCCACCATTTAGTGGGTTTGGGAGGAACCTTCCCAACCCACCGAAATTACACCGAGGTGCAAATGCAATTTGCGTGCCACCAGGACGAGGTTCAACTGTGGATGGTAGATCAAGTTCGCGGAGGCGAAGATCTGCCGAGCAGCTGCTGCAGGATGGCCATGGTGAATGATGGTGGCACCCCTTGGGATGGGACCCGCGAGTACCCTAAGCTGTTTAACCTCCCAAAGAAACCCCCTTTGAAAAGGGGGAGATATACCCAATAACATACCCACAAATTACAAGGTGTATATTATGGGTTTGATGATGAAGGGTGCGGTATATACCATCCCAAGGGTTAAAACCCACCCTTTTCCCTATGACCAGAAGGGCCTTCCCTGTGCCCTTTGTAGCGAATCTACAGGCGGCCCTTGCAGGTCAATGGCGAATCTACTGGAGTGACTTAACCCTTGTAATGAAGAACTTACAGTAATTGAATAATAGATGGTTAACCGTCCCTGCATATTGGTTTATTTTTGGACCCTTTACGATCACCTACCAAAATTGATATCGGCAAGCCATCTATTTTGACCTGAAAGGTAGTGGAAGCTTTTTGTTGATCCAGCATGATGGGATGATTGACATTAGATGATGTTTTTTGTAACCAATCATTTCTATGGAAGGTCAACTTTCTTGAATAGTTTCCGTAGATATAGCAACAGCTAGTTTATACCCATTGAAGTTCATAAGCATCCTGTACATTATGATAACAGTTACTAGTCTATATTGTTCGAAATATTACACCAAAGACTATATAGATTAAAATACGTCCATCTTAACTGACTGTTTTGAAGGGACTTCGCAGCAAGTGTGGCTTCCACGCTGCCAGCCTGAACCACATAGTCAATGGCTTCGTCCTGAAGCACCAGGCTTTCTCTGGAACTCATATGAAAGCTAGGCCGAGCTACACTAAAAGATGAGGATACCAGTTTTGGAAACCATCATTTTGTGTTAGCAGGTTTAATAAGTTTTGAGGTCCAATGAATTTTGGAAGTCATCTGCGTGGCAAATAATTCCTCTTTCGACTCTCACTGCAGGAGGGAAAACAATAATTGAACTTCTCGGCCTTGATTCTTCTTCAGCTGCAGCTTTAGTAAATGAAATTGTCTGGCAAAGTGTCATGTGAAAATCCAATCGCATCCTACCTTAACAAAATGCCTGGCCAGAATGATGCATTTGATGTTGTTTTCGTCCTGCACATGTTCCTGCCACCCCCACCCCATCACATGTCTCCCAAGCATATGTTTTTTGACTGCCAACAAAGACAATACAAGAAATACAAGCACATAGTAGATTCCAAGGCAACAAAACGCTATACATATGGAACAATTAAAGTACATATCCTAAGCTGCTGATTTCCCCAAACACTTAAGCTGTGGTAGTGCGGGCGTTTTTAACCTTCCCATTATCCCTCAGGAAAGTGTCTAGTGTTTGCACTGACTCCTTCAATCATGATATACACATAAAATGGCTCACACAATTCTCTCAACATTTCTTGCTTTGCTGGTGTCATTGTAATGGCTGGACAACCTGCCCCCCCCCACCCCCGGAACGTATGCGTCAAAGACAAAGGTTGAATAAGGCCTTCTTAAGGGGAAACCAATGGCTAATAACTCCTGAATAAGATCCTATTTTTGGAAGGGGTATGTTTTGGGGGGAGGTTGTGACATACACCACAACTTCTTCAGCAACGCTCCCGTTCTCGGTCCTTATTGCTGAAGACAGAAAAGAGTTTGGAACCAATGACGACACCCATGCCAAAGGCATGGGTTTGATCATCGTTCTTATAACAGTCCTGGTAGGTGGAATCTTGGCAAGGCCGCTTGCATGGAAGGTCTTGCAAGCAATCCCAATGAAAAATGTGAGGACAAAAACATGGATTCTAATTTGAATATACTGGAATCATCCCAAAATGATGAGTTCCCTCTTAAAGTGACATCTGCATTGACAAGACCATTTCCCGTTCAAACAAAAAATGTTTATATCTGGGAAAATTCGCATTTGCCGCGATATTTTTGTGGTGGGTGTTGGTGAGTCTGCCAAGTAGAAATGGATGGCTACATATGTGGTGGGTACATAATCTAAGCTGAAGGAAAACGGATCATATGTCATATCATCACCATCATCCAGGAATAGCAGTATAAACTGTGAAATTGAACTATCCCCAAAACAAAACTAACCTACAAACAGTCTATCTGCTCAAGGGTGATTACATTTGCATAGTTGAAGGGCCTCTCACTCTGCTACCACAGATTGGCAAACTTCCGGGAAAATCCCAGCAAAATTCCAATGGGTCAGAGTCAGAGTAACCTGCTATTTTTCGCCTGATGTAGGAACCTATGCCAATTTTCCATACGAAACTCATTATCCTTAGCAAGCCATAGAATGCCCAAACAACTTGACATACCTGACATATTACTTACGGTGGCGGCATACCCAGTCACGCATACCCTGCCAAAATTGACACAAAAAAAAGGACGGATGCAACATTGTCAGCCATCATCCACACCTGCCAACTAATGGCTCCATTACCAAACTGCATGAATTGGAGAGAGGAAAAATAACGGCAAACCTTCAAAAATCACTCCTTTTTCCTTTGTTTGTGTGCCTGCGCCTGCACCCTGCAACACCTCCAAATTGCATCCCATGAGTTTTCTCGGATCATTTTGGGAAACCTTTGTTTTTTTGGTTAGCCAAAGGCTCCGTCCACTTCTCTGGCAAAGTTAAAGGCTTCTGAGCTAAGGCCTGTAAACATCAGGGGTCACGGGGGGCCCTTCAAATAGTTTCTCCTAAGATGCTAGAACTTCAAAGCCTGGCAAAGTTATATATAAATACAATATACCAGCACCACCTAAGAGGTGCCAATATGACCCTAAGGGGTGGTTAACGGGCACCCCTTACCATTCATTTAGCACCCCTTAGGTGTTCCAGGTATATATATATATAATTAGGTGTTTGTTACTACTTTTTAAGGTGTTTTGCATTTTGTTACGAAAGCCCTTTTTGCCAAAATAAAACGCTGCTGAGGCAAAGCCAAGATCAAACAAAAGTGAAGCGCCGGTCCCAACTTATATAGATAGATAACCTTCACCAAAATCATTCTGGGTAAGCATAAATCATAATATTTCACCATCCTCCATTCACTTTGATTTCTTAGGCATAAAAAACTGCAGCTGATCAATATATATACATATCTTGGATATCTGACTACTTCGTGATGGCTGATGCTTTCCCTCAAATCTTCAGTTCGATCGCTGTCCTTTGGCCAAATTCCTCGAAGGGTCCACTGAACAGTAAGAAGGTTGAGTACCATACTTACATCAAAAATAAAGACATCTACCCTCCCCAAACCTAACATTTTAGCACCTGAAAATGTATGGTTAGAATACGATCGTTTCCTTTTGGGGCAAACGGCCTATTTTCAGGACCAAGCTCTTTAATTTTAGGGATGGAGAGAGCTGCAGTTGTATGAAGCTCTCTTGAGGTGAAATTGGACACAAACAATGAGTAATGGGATGTCACTGGTCCCCAGTTCCACCACAACAAAGGATTTCTATGGGGCTCACCATGCATCGGTTTATATAAAAGATTTGGGTTTTGGAATCAAAGGAGATCAGCAGTGGGAAGTATCAGAATTTCCGTCAAACCAAAAAAAATACGTATCTCTCAATCTGCAAATCCACTATGAGGTTCTTCTTTCGTTGCCTGACATTGGAAAAATTGAGATGTGCGTTTGAAAGGGCCCGTATAAACTTTCATGTTCAACGAAAAACTCCAGTCACCAACTGCAACTTGATACTAAAGAAATAAACAAATGGGTGTTTCCAAAAATAGGGGGACCCCAAAATGGATGATTTACAATGGAAATCCCTATTCAAATGGATGATTTGGGGGTACCACCATTTTCGGAAACCCCCAAATGGAGGTTGAAAGGGACCACAAAAAACATCCCTGCAATTTTTTGGCTCGCCTCTAAGTAGTCCCTCTCATGTTTGCCCACTTGCACTGTCAAAAGGCTGCTGCCCTTCTTGAATTCCAAATCCAAAATGGCCTGGTGGTCAATATCCAGGTAAGGTTGTGGCCGGTGACCCGTTTAAAACCGTTTGAAGTAGTGAAGTAGCATTACTAGTTACCAGTAATTCAGCACTACCTGATCATTTTCAAAAGTCCTGTGACTTCTTGAAAAAAACTGGTTGTCTTGGTAATACATGTGAGTTCTTGATCCCTGCAGGATAAACATCTCTCCCCCAACCACTAAAACAATACATTGCAAAACCATGCAAAACCTGTCTATGTTTTCCTTCTTTGAGAACAACTCATTCTGACGAAGGGATTGGATTTCTGGAGTTTCGTACGCATACCTACACAATTTTAAGGGAATTTCCAAACTTTGAATCTTGAACCCATGATCGTTTGTAGATAGTAACTGAATCACGCATCTGTTTGAACAATTTTCCTCAAAGCAAGATCATCTCCAAAACATTGCAACTTCATATTTGAAACATTGAATGAAACTAAACCATTACTAGTACTTATTTTGTAGAAACTCCATGTTGGAACATTTCTCGCACATGAGCTCATGCAAAAAAACATCTCCAAGAGTCAGAGTCACAAGGATCTATGGTTATCGTTGGGACTCCTACCACCTTGAAACAAACATCGCCTCTGAAAAACGATGACTAGGCCATCCCCAAGAGGAAAGGAGTCTCCCAACCACCAATTTTCAGGGGGGCTATGTTAGTTTCAGGGAGGGTCAGGTCATCGCCAACTCGTTCCCCATATCCGGAACCACCACTCCCCACGTGGCGTCAACACCTCGCCATAACGTAGCACTCCCATGACGCTTTGGCCCACGGAGGTCAACATAGCGTGGGGATGAACCTGTTTCGGCCAAGGAACGTCAAGGTCTAAACGGATCATGTATCAAACCTTTGGGCCAACCAGTTACACTGGGAACCCCCAGAAAAAGCACGTTAGTGCATCATCTCGCTGTCATATGCTGTCATACATCCCAATCATGATGTGTTGGGCAAATGTCTAGCATGCAGAAGGCAGAACAACGCCATCTACAACACGCCCAGCACGAGCCCCACACCCGGCCAACGGTGTGCGGACTGCACAACTAGGCCTTTCAAACCCGATGTCCAGTCCATGGGTAGAGCGAGATTTTGCAAGACCACATTTACCAAACAACAAATCTGCACAAACTCACCGAAAGTTCATCCGATCTGAAAACCAGAAATCTCAGAAAAGGACCTCCCCTGCAGCATCGATTTCCTTTCACAATGCAAAAGCACTTGCAAAAGCTCATACGATCTATTCAAACATGTGCTGTTTCAAGAAGTGAAAGGCCTCCCCTCTAACATGCCAGCCAGTTACCACTGGGAACCCCCAGCGAGCACTTTAGCGCATCGTCTCGCTGTCATACATCCCAAAATTAGGATGCGTCGGCCCCAAGGGTCCAATGCCATGCCGTGTGCGTCTGGTCCTTTGAGACCACTACACATTGCAGGCATCCTAGCACGAGCCCCACACCCGGCCAACGGTATGCGGACTGAACAACTAGGCCTTTCAAGCCCGATATCCAGTCCATGGGTAGAGCGAGATTTTGCAAGACCACATTTACCAAACAACAAATCTGCACAAACTCACCGAAAGTTCATCCGATCTGAAAACCAGAAATCTCAGAAAAGGACCTCCCCTGCAGCATCGAATTCCTTTCACAATGCAAAAGCTCATACGATCTATTCAAACATGTGCTGTTTCAAGAAGTGAAAGGCCTCCCCTCCAACATGCCAGCCAGTTACCACTGGGAACACCCAGCGAGCACTTTAGCGCATCGTCTCGCTGTCATACATCCCAAAATCAGGATGCGTTGGCCCCAAGGGTCCAATGCCATGCCGTGTGCGTCTGGTCCTTTGAGACCACACATTGCAGGCATCCTAGCATGTGCCCCACACCCGGCCAATGGTGTGCGGAAAGGCCCGCCATCTGCTAACCGATCCGTGGGTAGGGCGCAAAAACAATTCTCCAAGCCGATGCACTTAATAAGTGTCAACTGTTGAAATGCAAGTTGTAGAATCGATTTCATGATTTTCACCAACCCTCAAGTTCCTGAAAGAATGTCTTTATTTGGAGGATTTGGAATACTCCAATTTCCTGGCTACCTTTTGCGGTTAAATCGCTTCAGGGGTCAATGGCAAACATGCCAAACACGGCACTCCCATTATCCCATACAGTCATCTCATTTTTAGGCGATTCTACAGCTCGTACAGAAGCTGGTTGGTCACAGAAATCGCTTCACCCACCAGCCACGATCCTGCATCCAGTGTGCTAACTGGTGCAGAAGACAAAACATACAAAAACCAATCTGCAAAGCACGACCTCCATAGCAAAGGTTCATCAGGTCGGCCTTTTCTGGACTGAACAAAAAACAAAATAAAGCGTGTGGTTTTAACAAGCTTTAACTGTTGGCACTGTTATGCCAATC
>DF241197.1:0-16365 GCA_000507305.1 Breviolum minutum Mf 1.05b.01
AATACAAAGCAAGTACTACAGTAGTATATTATATGTTCAACATCATATAGCCTCCCCCATCCAAATTTGAAAGCACAGGAGCTCCTTGATCAAAAATCAAAGCACATTGTCCGATTGTCTGTGGAAAATAAACATTCCAACCATGCGATATTGGCATTGCGATGATTCCGACCGCTCCAAACAACATTGATTCATGAGCAATTATGCGCAATTCTCATGCCAGCATCGAGCAAAGGAAACACTTCCAATGCAAGAAAGAACAAATACAGTGACATCTCAATCTAATAGGCAGCAAACGCTCGTTTTCCGGGCGTGACGCAACATGTGTGCCGAAAAAGGCAACGCGGTGCAGTGCAGTTAATGAAGCTTGTGCTGCAGAACGGCAGATTCTTTCCCTTGGGGGAAGAATCGGAAGAATGCAAAGAGCGAACGTGCTCGTGCTTGCAAGGATGTCTTGCTCAGAAGCTCAAGAAACTCATGATGCATGCAATATCATGCAATTGTAGATGGCTCACTTTTACTTTGGACATCGCTCTCCACGCAAGCTTTACAGCGCGTCCGAAAATGCACAAGCAAGCTGCCTTGTCTAAGAAACTCCTCCGTCGCCTTAAATGGATATCCTTTGTGCACTTTGCCCCGGACTGAGCAATTCTATATAGGTCATTATAATTCATTATAGGTCAGACCTTCATGTTTGTGCGGACTGTCGAGGCACTCTTCAAAAATATCCATGCAAAGTTCCGGAGCCATGAAGTGCACTTGTGTTCCATCCCTCGAGAGAAACTAACCCTTTTTCTGTGTTGAAACAGCCGTACATTGCCATTTGCCACTTTGCCCCTCCGATTCCCTACAACTCAGACGTTACAGATGTCGCTGGAGCCGCAAGGTTCACAGAGATTTTTTTCACAGCCTTCGAAACCTGGCCAGGCAAACTCTTTGGGAGGGCACAACAAAACAAACACGAGGAAAGAATGTGAAAGAATGATTGTTGTGTAATGTTGTGTATTTCAACGTTTGCATTTAAATCAATTTATCGATTTCAGTACATGATGCGCGCCAAATGCCTTTGCACATGTGGTGTGACTGTCAATTTGACTGTGCTAAATGCTAGTCCACTGCTTCATTTATACTTTCTCACTTGCTCAAAAATCACGGTGCAGAGATGACAAACCCCTGTTCTTGGAGATGCAAAGCCTGTAAGTTAAACTATTGAAAACATCTCATTTCTTGCCAACTCGGCAGATTCTTTGAAGCATGGACTGGAGGGCTTCTGCTCGGTGCAATCATTATCATAAGTGTTTCAACCACGACTTTGCACTTGCACAGAACATGATGGACCATGATAGTACACCCGCGTGTCATGTGACACTTCTATCTCATTGTGCACACTTCGCCTCCTACAGGCTGAATAAGATTAAAAAGGCAGACTTGCAAAATTTACGATCACTCAACTCAACATCTCGAACCATCTCCATATTGCGTTCTACTGCATCTGGGCGCTAATGAGCAGTGCTGCAAAAACTGCACAGTAAATGTACAATCCCCAAGGCGTGCCGGAACCCTTTCTATCACCTTATCCCTGACTGACCGGTGACCCTGAAAAACTGTAATTGAAGACATTACAGTAACGAGACGAACCATTACAATATATGTATATATATATATATACATTTTTTATAATCATTATTCAAAACCATTGGTCAGGATCATCAAAAAACGCTCACACAATCTCACACACATTATTAGATTTTAGTAGAACTGACCTCGGACATGCCAAAATCCCCAAACTTCCCTCACAAGAAGTGACGAAGGGGAAGTCCATGAAAGGTCATTAAGATGTGACAATAGTGTTCTTATTCCCTAGGACTCTAGGAGAGTTACAGAAATGAAGCGAAGCCATCGAGAAACAAAGAAGAAGGCGAGCCTGAAAGCGCAAACAAAACTGGACACATGCACTCACCTTTGCCTGCTTTCCTTTCTCGTTCCTTCCCTTGCAGCTTTCCCCATGCTACTTCTGCACCTGCCAGCCTGCATACCTCAGAGCACCTTCAAGCCTCATTCCTTCTGCAGTAGCCCCAGGGGTTATACGTATACCTCAGCGTACCTCAGCATACTTTCATTCCTTCCCCAGTAGCCTTCCCGCAGGCTATGTCTGCACAGCTCAGCGTACCTCAGCGTACCTTCCACTCTCCTCACTTCCCCGGCAGCCTTCCCCCATTACTTTTCTGCACTCAGCAGCCTCAGCCACGGTACAACCATCCTTGACGTATCCTTTTCTCTTGTTGGTTCCCTCGCATTGAAACGACTCAATGAAAACCCAAGCATTAGTTGATGCTTTTGGAAAAACGAGGATGTGTAGAAGCCAATTGAAAATGAAAGGCCACGAAATGATGGCAGTAAGAGATCATTATCTCCATCTGAAGCATCAAGCCCTATGTTTTCAGGCCGTGACATTTGATAAAGAGCTTTGGATTCTACATTGGAATGGATTAGGCACACGCGCCAGGGCAGGCACTAAGCACGCACGAACACGCGCAACGATACCGACAGTAGAGTTATCCTCTCACCCTGGTTTGCCCACCTCCCTCATTTCTTTCCGAAGCTTGTAGAGATCAATGCTACGAGCTTGGCCATGAAATTGTTTGATACCTGGGTTGAGGGATGCCCTTGAACAGTCGCAAACTCTCAACGTACAAGAAATCTCACGACAGCATGAACACACACACACACACAAATGCATAATAAATCAACATGTATCAATGTATTATCAATGTACAAATGTATCAAGTCTTACTGGGCCATCCTAGAACCAACAATGTCTTCATCTAATGGTAATTTGAGCCACTATTTGAGCCCTTCCCCGTAGACCTGGGGGGGTCAAAAATGCACTCTACATTTAAATGTTGGACAGCATGGTGTTTTGCAAAATGGCCAACAACTGCGTACAAAAAATCCCTGATGTCCTTCCCATGAAAACAGGAGGTTTAACACGTCAAAATTGACCGTACAAGCTTGAGGTCTGACATATCGCAAATAAAGCTATAGAATCCCCAGGAACATGTCTAAATTGTACTGTACAAGCCTACCCTTTTCAAGGACCTGTCTTCACTAATCTGACAATCTGACATGAAATCAAACAAAACTAAGGTCAAAAAATAAGGTATGCAGCTATGATGTCCTGTTGCGAGGGCAGGGCCCTGGGGGCTGCACATACGCAGTGTTTGGAGCACCTGATGGACTTTCAGTGTTTGAAACCTTCGTATGTGCAGCAAACAGGGCCCTGCCCTGAACAGCGTACGTACATGAAAAGCATGCATATGCAAGTTATGCAAGCCCCAAAAGAGAGGGACGGCGGCAAACGTAACTCTTCTTCATAGTTGTTCGTGCTGCACAGCTGCTCTGTGAGTGCGTGGGTACTAATGCGTGGGGATTAAAATGAGTAGTATATAAAACGAAAAGGTCCGGATCTAGGGCCCTGCCCTCCTACATCTCTCTACTATGCATGTCTTAATGGTGTCAGAAAATGTCGAAAACTACACCAAGGACTTGCATGTGGAGGGGGTCCATGGTTTCGCGACTGACCGCAATCAGACCAAATACCGATGGCAAACTCATCCTGATCAATGTAGCCACTCTCCCCGAAGTCAAAAAGCTGCCATAGTTCATCTGTATTTGTTGTGTCCGTGTTGATTCCTCGGGAAGAAAATTGACTGCAAAGAAAGATATAAAGAAAGCACAAATATGTGCGAATCGTTGCACTGGACTCGGGCTCGTGAGCCGGGTCTTGACTTGGCCAACTTGCATGAAACTACGCTTTTTTGAAGTTTTGGCCCCTTTCTCAAGCAACACAGCCCGAAAGTAGCTAGGAAAAGGCACCCAAAGATCCCCAAAAAGGTGCCGTCCTATAATATAAATAAATGATAATAAATGAATCTTGGACATCCCATATCATGCCATGTCATGACATGCCTTGCCCAATAAGCCGCGTTGGAGAGCATGTCATCTTTCAGGTAGACTGCATGCTGCATGCATGACTTGTCACATCAATACTGTTGTGCTCTAGGATTGCAATCCAGCTGATTGCACACTTGAACCATCTTTAACATGCTGAAGAAGTTCAAAGCCTCAAGAACCAGGGCATGTCCAAAACATTCCAAGACCCACCCTGTGTCAACCGACATCATCCCTCCTGCTTCCTCATTAATCAGCACTAAGGCACCCAGCTTGTGAAAGCAAGTCGCAATTCTGTCTGAATTATTGAGATGGTGCATGAAGTCCTCTTTGGTGAGCCGCCCATCGTTGTTTTCACTAATTTTGGAGAATAGCTCCGCCACTTCTGAGATCCACTTCTTTCTTTCGCGCCTGGCCTCCTGGTGCCTAGGCATGCACAGGAAGGCGAGCATTTCGAAGACATCACCGCGACAAAGCATGCTGATGGAAGGCAGCTCTACTGTTTAAGCCAAGGTTCATATTTTCAAGGTCTGCAACTTTGAGGGCTTTTGCATTGTCCACGAAAATGCCCGTAATTATATTGAGGCAGCAAAAGACCGTGAAGAAGACGTAGGCCGAAAAAATGTACTCAATGACCCAGCTGACAGGTGCCAAGACTTCGACAGCGTTAAGCCAGTCGATGCCCCCAGAAATGCCTTGGTACAATGTCATCATGGTCCGCGGTAAAGAGCCGAAGTACTTCATCAAGGCCTGCACCGAGTGATGAACACAATTGCAAGAAACCCAAAACCCACACTTTCTCAAATACATACATGTCTTAACATCCTCTATGGCAGCGCTTGCCTAGACTAGATGTGGTAACATGTGGTAACGATACCGATGGTCAATGCTGGTCAATGTTAGGTGTCTTCACAAGCATTTAAACAATCGTTCTGGCAGGCACGGGCATCAATTCAATACTAGCTAGCCCAAGACGATCCAAGATGTACATTGCAGGGCGACCGCAAAAGCTGAAGCCTACTGAAGCCTATTCAAGCCGTAGTACCTACTAAACTAGTCTAGACTCCATCAATTTATCTAAATTTAGACTCTTTATCTTATCTAAAAAGCATTTCAGGGCGGCAACTAAGAATCAGCAAGAACAGAATGAGGTAACATAGAACGTCTGAAAATGCATTGAACATGCTACATGCAAGAGCCCCACAAACATTAGATTCATGAAGTGTTGCGAATGCAACAACAATACTTCGAAATGTATCCAAATGACAAATGTGTCTTCTTAATTCTCTCAATCAAAGTCTAGGTAACGCCAAGTGACCATCTGCGGTTCATGTATGTTCATTTAGCATGAAATTTGGCGTTTCAAAGGATTCAAAGATATTCAAAGTGCTTCTCAAACCTTCCTGAACTTAAGTCTGCATGGAGCCTGATCCTGGACCGTCTCAAGATAGTCGATAGAGAGCTGCATGAAGAAGACCCCAAACCTTGCAAAAGGAAAATCCCGATGTGCCCCAACAAAATGGGTCGAAAAGCTTTTAAACATCCGTTGTGCCATGTCAAAGACCGATCCTGGGCGAACACGATCGAATACCGTTCTGCACTCCAATATGTTCTTGACACTGCTCCCCTGCGAAAAGATACCAGTGTTGCTAGCTACTGTGATAGTTATTGGTTTTCACTGAGAAGGGAGATGACAATGATATGATATATGATGATGATATGTGATGATGATATATGATGATGATATGTGATGATGATATATGATGATGATATGTGATGATGATATGTGATGATGATATATACAAAATAAATATAGATATATGATGGTGATATAAGAAATATGAAATATGATATATGACAAAAGATATATGAAATATGATATATGATAAATGATATTTGATAAATGATATTTGATAAATGATATTTGATAAATGATATATGATAAATGATATTTGATAAATGATATATGATCATTGATATTTGTTAAATGATATATGAAATATGATTGATGATGATGATGACGATGATGATGATGTTGATGATGGTGATGATGATGATGATGATGATGATGATGATGATGATGATGATGATGATGATGATGATGATGATGATGATGATACACGATGACGACCACGGTGATTAACGAACGAACATCAAAACTTACGCTGCTCTAAGATCCAAGGTCCTATATAGTAATAGCAATAGCTGATTGATGCATATACAGTAAACAAAAAACGGGATTCTTTTCATCTGACTTTGGGGGATTGCCTGGGGTGTCCTCTAGGGGTGTCTTGCAACTTGCTTGAAACAATGTACCTGTAATATCCGTGAATCCCAAAGTCGCTTAGACTAGAGATTTAAACTTGCAAGAGCCTATCTGCATTGGTCCGGTTGTTCTAGTGAGCTAATGTTTGCCAAATGAATCCTCATGAATCGTCCATCTTTTGGCTATGGCCATGTAGGCTGTCTTCTCTTGGGCACTCTGAGGTTCAGTACGGTAATCTACATTCGACTCTACTGGCGTGTTCCTTTTCTTTTCATGTCATCCCCTTTGTCTCTGAATCACTCCACCACCTTGCTGACAAAGCAACAAAAAATTCACCAACAAAATGAGAAGGAGAGCCCAACAAAGAGACCTCGCAGAGCCTATCACCCCATTTACCATGATGCGCAGCTCGGAGAAGAACCTGACCACCTTGACAATGCGCAGGATACGGGCTAAGCGAAGCATTCGCAGGACTTTCAAGCTTGACAAGTCGATTGATTCGGAAGACGCAGCAACGAGCAGAATTACTTCCTCGACCAGTGCCACGGTTACCAGGGCGGCGTCCATTGCATTCCAATGGATAGATTGGTTGTACCAAGAGAGAAAGTGGACTCCGTCTACCATGAGCCGTAGGATCAACTCCACGGTAAACAGCAAGTTGAAGCCTGTGTTCAAAACGCGGAAGGCGACAGGAGAAGTCACTCCGATGTTTTGAACACTCCAATGAGCTTCCACACCGATCAAGAGGGCACATAGCAGGATAAGGCTTGCACAAAACCACTCAAATACAGGCGATGCTACGATTGTCTTCGCAGCTCGCCGCCAAGCAGGCCAAGAGTCGATGGACGAGTCTCCCTGTGATTGCTTTTTGGTAAACTTCGCGAGGATTTCTTTTACCCCTGTGACTTTAGTCTTCTCGAGCTTCCAAGGCACTCTCATCGTCACTCTGCTTTTGTTCGGCCTTGGACTTCTCTTGGAATCCTCTTGGTCGGGTCGTGCTGCGGCTGGGGCCTCCTCTGCCCAAGAGACAAAACTCGGAGTGCGAGTTTCGCTCTTCCCATTCCCTTCAATTCTTCCAGGCTCCTCCAACCGATTCTCCTCAGTGAGCCAACCATTTGGATGGCAAGCAGGGGTAAAGTACTTCTATTGCTCAATGAACACAAACAAAATCAACAAAACAAGCAATAAGTGATGAAACATGGAATAGAAACGGCAAAACTACGTGGATAAATAAGAATACTTTTCCAATCTTTTCCAGCTCTCAAAGCATGCACCTCTAAACCATGCTAGAGCGAAGCTCTTGACATTTTCGGCAAAAGACCACTTTGAATTCCTACCAGTGCAACCCTGCCACAACCAAACACACCTTGTGGCCCTGAGGCCCTGACACGGATGACACGGCTGACCACACCTGGCAGGCTCTTGGCAGCATTGAAGTCACCTTCAAATCAACGGGATCAAGATCGCACATTGAATTGCAAAATACGTGGGTCACCTCATGGATCCTAGTCAGCGATGGTTTAGTAATTGGTCGTTTAATGTCGTTTATATCATAGGTTTCGGTTTGGTTTGGATTTCTAAGCCATCCAAACATGTCCCTTGTGAAGGAGACTTGGGCAGTTTTCAGGATTCCAAAACACCAAACCCAACCACCAATCAAGCTTTAACTAGCTCACTGGCTCACTGTAGCACTCAAAATGCACTCACTACTTTGTTTGTGCTTGAAGGGCACGCTTTACATGAACACGGTGGCATCAGTGTCTGGCAGCTGTAGGACCGTAGGACTGACAGTCTAAGTTGTCGTGTGAAGCGTTCCGAGTGAACATGCTGGTCAACTAAAAAATTTGCCTGTGGCACTGGTGGCACGCATGTTTCTTTCCCAAAAATTCACTCTGATTCGAGTATCTGCCTTGCACATCTCGGCTCATTGCCTCCAAACACTGAAATAAGTAGCTGATAGCTTTGTTTCATGTTGTTTCTAGTTTCTAGGTAAAAATTATATGGTATTATACGGTATGCATACATCCCAAGCAAGCCCCAAGAAGATCATTGATACACATGGCAGCACACGGTTTGAGTGTTTTTACCACGCTTAGCCGTCTCTTTCCTTCTGTCTGGGCCTAGCTACGTCGCTACGTGACGATCATTGTGCAACTGAGGTAACAGAATGTAACAGAAGCATACAGAAACAGCAGAATGTACAGCAGTCACTCATACGGCTGCTCACTTCTAGTGCAAGTTGAAACGTTCGAAGAACTGTTGCTGCTTTGGAGTGCCTTACTGTACAAACTCGATGCAAGGGGCCTGTTCAATCGGGCTTGTTTTCAATCGAGCCTCCACTTTCTGCAAAAAAATTCTCCCATCTTGGAGGTTTTCCCTGTAGGGTATACCATCCCTCTTGCAATCTATGAGAGCCTGATCGTACCTACAAAGAAATCCTCTTCAGATCTCTTAAGCAACAACTCATAACCACTCCGGAAAAGAAAAATATGAAGTACAACGAAAGCGAACGAAAACAAATCACATGCGTGCATAGGCGCCCCATTAGCAACACAGGTCCGCAAAGCAGAAATATAGTGGCACGAATATTGGCAAAGCCTTTCCCAATAATATTTTCATATATAACTCCCCCAGTAAAAGGCATCTGCACATCCATATTCAGAAAGGCATGTACTCTGTGATATGTTATGAATGGAGGTCGAGACCTCTTGTTTCAAAATGCTTTGGAGAAGGCCGTAGGAAAAAATCAACTCTGCGTTGCCTGCTGCCTCAGTTTGCCAACAATGCACCCATGTGTAATAATGTCATTTGTTGTTCGTTGGATAGTGTTGGATATTAAAAGAATTGTTTTGAAAACGGTATCCCGAAGCCGGGGGCATTCTTCGTCCCCGAACAAAAAGCGTTCAGCCAATTTCGGCAAGGCCCTTGCTTTATAGGCAAATTATGCTTTGTGCTGACGCACAATCGTGGCAGTCCAATTGCTTCGCCAAAAAAAGCACCCTGCTAGACTTGAGCTGTACTCGCATTTCAGGGGGGCCTTTGGCAAAAGCATGCGAAAGCCACATTGTAAAAAAAAACGAACATGAACGAACAAATGCATTTTTGGCGAACCAACAAATGCATTGACATGCATTGACATACTTGCTACCAATTCCAAATAGTGCTGGCACGCGCGTGTTGAGCGCTAGCACGTGAGTGCTGAGACAGCTAAGCTCAATGCAATTTTGGGAGTTAATAAAAAGATACAAAAAGAATCAAAAAGATACAAAAAGCACCTATACTACTGTCATCTACTATCATATGGTATGGCTCTGACACGGTGAATGCCCACGTACAAATGCATTCAGAAGCAAAGCATTTGGAGTCAGGGTTTCGAACCGCAGGTCGTGTGCTTCGAAACACAGGTTACGAAGCAGCTAAGCATGTGTGCACATTGCATATTGCCATTTGATGCCATTTGCCACGTTTTTCAGTTGAGCTCTTGCCTTGGGGTTACTTGCTTTCTCTATCTCCGTTCTCCCCTTAGCTACCTTTTCTTCCTCTGTTCGTTACCTTCAAGTAGCTTAGCATGCAGGGAAGATCCGGCTATATGCACGATATCCCTATCCTTGAGGAGGCATGCTTGTCTTTTTTGTACATACCAGCGCACGATAGCGCACGAGGATATTGCCAAGAAACTCTACGAAAACGACGGCGCAAGACCGAAGACCAATTTTCGATAATGGTGCAAGTATGTAAAATCCCGAAGAAAGGGCTACAAAGACATACAGAGCCTCGCTAAGAGTGTCTAGGGCACGGCACATCCCAAATTCCTACTAACAACAACACCCAAGAAATCCCAAGAACCTTCTTCCACGGCCAAATCCTTCTGGTGGGTAATCTCAGTGGCGCCTGCCCAACCGAAATGATCGCTTGATTGTATGACCAAGGGAGGTTTTTACACGAGCTTGTGCCACCACCAAGTAAGCACACCTTAGATTAGTTGTGTCTAGATCAGTGGGGTTGCCAAAAGCCAAAAGTCACTTTGTGTCACTTTTGTTCAAGGGTGATTGCCATTAGCACTTCATGTCATGTCTCATGTCCTACCCACATGATTTATCTGTTTTTCTCGCTGTTCTACACCTGAATATGTTTGATCGAATTTTTTGGGAAACACATGGTTAGAGCATCGTTGAGGCACTTTTGAGCAGTTTTCACCGAAACTGAGCCTTTCATTTACATTTTTGACAATTTCATGACAATTTCTATTTCTTTCCCTTGTTGAATCAGTTTTTGGAACTTTTGAGTCATCTGGGTTTTCTTGAAAAAAACCTCCGATCTAGACGCAACTAATCTGAGGTGAGAAACGAGACTAGTAATGGAGCAAAAATTCAAAAGATCACAAGAATATACTGTACAAGAATCATAAGATTACTCTCTTGTAAGTTGTTTGACTGAATCTACCGGATGAGTGGACATCAATCGCATCATGTCCTGCAAATCAGCGCCGTCACCTGGCCTCCACGCCAGCTGGACTCTGCGTAAAGCGGGCCTCGCGCTAACTCTGTCCTGATTGTCGTGGAGGTAGTTTCCTTGATCCTTAGACCATAGCGCAAAACTATGACACAAAACCGATGCTGTATTTTGAGTATGAGTATACAAAGCATTTTGACATACTATTAGGGGTTCAGTTGGGATGATATGTAGCAAGTGAAGCGAGCTGACTGCAGACTGCCCAAGGTATAAACAATATGCGACAAAACATTCAAGAACAATGCGCAAAGCGAAGAGGAACCCGCTAGGATATGCAACAACATGAAGAGGAGCCATGGCATGCAAGACTCGTGCAAGAAAGGGAAGGAAATGTAGGACAGCAAAAACGGCGCAGGGAGCAAGTACCTAAAATGACAGGCATCTTATCTTTAGAAGCCTGGCAATTGCAATTACCATTATACATATATATATATTTAATACATATATATATATATATATTTAATACATATATATATATATATTTAATACATATATATATAATACATATATATATTTATTTATTTATTTGTCTTTTGTGCAATCATGCAAATCATGCAATAACAAATCAATAATAATCAATCAATATAATCAATATAATCAATATTGCAATATCTTAAAGCAACATGTTGTGTTATACGTCACTCTATCATGCTTTATCTTCCTTGTGAATTTCTGCTTCACTATTATCATGGTGTAATTTGATGTTATTGCTCCGCAACCTTTCTGCTAAAGAGGCAGGAATGACCATAATAGATGTATAGTATCTTATCAATTTGAAAAGATTGTATCTATGAGTTCGTCTCAAGCTTGCAAGACTCTGTCGTTCAGCGTTCGAAAAGCGTTGCTCGCGAAGGAGGGATGTGAATTGCTCCAAAGATTTTTGTTTAAACTTCTCTCATCTTGATCACCTAGAATACTTGCACAATAGATTTCAATGATATATTGGTACGATCGGTAGATCAATGTGGATCATCTATATTCACCTCAAGTCAGGTCCAAAGTCAGGCCACTGTGACAGGAAAGTTCGCTTCTGCCGAGGATCTTTCCAAGCATCTGGGAAAGAAGTCGCTCTACCCGAGCGTGATGCTGCACAAGGTCAGCTCGGAAGTCCACATGGGAAGCACCACGAAGTGGAGACTGCGAAACTTGAAGAATCTCCATCTCCCCCTCTGGCGCCTCCACTTGCCCTCTTTTCGGCTTCGAAGGTGCTGGCATCTGACCCAAAGCTGTGCCAGCTGCCGGTCTATGCTACTCTGACCAACGGAAAACGGGTGCAAACAGGATCTTGAGTTCACATGGAAGCTTCAACGAGCATATCAGCAAGTACATCCAAGCACTGAAAAACCTGCTCCCAGTCTACGATTGATCTCGGATGAAAATGATTTAAAAATAATAAGATAAAATTAAAGAATCACAATTGGATGATTAAGCACTTCTGGGCACTTACGGGCGCTTAAAGGTACATGTCTGGACGTGCTTCATAATGAATCGAAGCTGAGTAATTTCCTCAGCTTAACGTTTCATCGTGGGGGAATACTCTTTCTCTCTCTCTCTCTCTCTCAAGTCGAGCAAACTTCTCGTTCAAATTCCTGATGCTGATGGCGTAGTTGTGCTTTATCTTCAAAATCTAGTGACTCTAGTGCTATAGTGACTTCTCACCCTTTGGATTTTGAGCTTGCATTAGATCCCAGTGTCTCCCAAATGCTCTCTTTCGGCAGGCATCATCGTGCTGTACACCATCATACTGCTCACTAATCCTGGCTTAAATACACCGCAGTGCAGCAAAATTTCATGGCGCGATGCTGCAGGACCAAGAAAAGTCGCAAACAAATATACGAAAATAGGATGTCTCTTCTGTACAAGTGGAGTTTCGGATCAAATGAGACAGCAAAATTTGCGGTCACTCTCGTGCGCTGACCAT
This sequence comes from Breviolum minutum Mf 1.05b.01, assembly GCA_000507305.1. Classification (NCBI taxonomy): domain Eukaryota; class Dinophyceae; order Suessiales; family Symbiodiniaceae; genus Breviolum; species Breviolum minutum. The sequence goes on from DF241197.1 coordinate 12,651, forward strand.
GTTCTCACTTTATGTTCTGACATTTCTTTCTCACCCACAGCACTTTATACTTGGAAGCCGCTCCCCATCAAGCATCCTTGACTGAAACTCCTCTCATGAACATTTTTGGCTTTGCTACGTTTTGCTCAGATTTTGTCAAGCGGGGTGAACCCCAAAAGCTCGAAGCTCTTCAGAAGGACCTGTCAGAACAACGCGACTCAGTGCCATGGGGCGCCAAACTGCGCCTTCAGAATCAATCGGAGAACTATGTTACATTTTGATGTTTTTGATTATAGTATCCGCAATTGCAGTAGTAATTAAAATCTAAATGACGTTGACATCCCTACAGCGCCTTGCGCGTCGCCTCGCACAGCAGCAATCTGCTAGACTGAGCTTCCTCCCCGACGACCTTCACAAGGAGCTGTGCAGGAGATCACGAACATGAAAACGCTAGGACAGTGGCATAAGCACTTCCAATATCTCTTCATTTTGTATTTGCTTAATCTCTTCATGATCTGCCGTGGTTCATACAAACATCGATAGGTGTTGTGGCTGATATGCCCTGACGGTGTCAACCCGGGACCTTGCACTTCATGTAGAATGTTGTCAGGGTGTTACACAGCCTGAGAATCGCAACTCGGCCAGCTGAAACTAGTTCGGCTACAAACCCTCAAAGATTGCAAACACAAAATATCGCAAACAAATAAAAACATAATAAGAATACACAAATATTCATTATAAAATGATTTATAATGTGTGTATATTTTGGTCAAATAGATCCAATGCATTGAAATATGTGATTGCCCTGACCTATCTTTGACTAATTACACATAACTGTACCAAACGGTCATGACAAATCACTCGTATCGATAACTACTGACCTAGTGGCTAGTGACTTTACCTTGAATATTTTCAAGCATTTCAAAAGTTCCTTCTTGTTCCAAAGCAAGAACAACCTCACAAAAACTAGAAGAAGAATACTCAAGGACCTTACGGAATACAGTGTGGAAGGGGCCTGTGGCAATAAACCACGCGTGAAATTGCCTGAGGGGACGCTGAATTTTAAAAAAATATCAACTCAACAACTTGTATAAGATTTGTTCAATTATTGAGTCTCTTCTCCTTTCACGTTCTGGCTGTCAAACAAACCTGCTAGCTATGCATAGTTCATTCTTTCATTCTTCTCTATGTGCATCTGGGAAAACACGTTTGTTTTTTTTCTTGTCCTCCTTGCAGGTCCTTGTTGTTTGTCTATTTGTTGAGTTCTCTCTCAATTTCACATCTGCGTCTTGCCTTTGGAACAAGAGCGAATCTAGCATCCTGAGATATCTTGAGAGTTAAATGAACATTCACGTGAATGACTCCTTCAAGAGCATTGGATTGGATCCGCTGCCTTTTTTTGGTACTTGTAATTGGTGATGTGATGGCGCTGGTGTTGGTTCCCACAAGCTTCCACGGCAGCATCTGCTGTTATAAAAAACGTCAAACGTCTGATGGTTTGGGTGCTTGGGTGCTTGGGTCGTATCCAGTATCCGGTTGTGACTGTGGCTCGTTTCATTGTGACGCCTGCGGCTGCGCCTGGTTTTTGATGTTTGGCAGTTGCCTTACATGTCACACTTTGGCAGGGATATTGCAGCTCCTCATGCCACTCCGTGTCCGCGCATTTTGCAAAACTATATGCATCAAGAATGCATCAACATTGACAAATGCATGTAAAGGCACTTTAATCAAAGAAATTTAGCTGCGAAACTTCCGATATACGCACAACATCTGAGTGGTGTCAAGTAGAGTAGAGTCAAGTAAAGTAGTGTCAAGTAGAGTAGAGTCAAGTAGAGAAGAGTCAAGTAGAGTACAGTCCAGTAGGGTAGAGTCCAGCAGAGTAGAGTCAAGTAGAGCAGAGTCAAGTAGAGTCAAGAGTCAAGTAGAGTCAAGAGTCAAGTAGGGTCAAGAGTCAAGTAGAGTCAAGAGTCAAGTAGAGTAGAGTCAAGTAGAGAAGAGTCAAGTAGAGTAGAGTCAAGTAGAGTAGCGTCAAGTAGAGTAAAGTAGAGTAGAGGCAAGTAGAGTAGAGTCAAGTAGAGTCGCGTCAAGTAGAGTAGTGTCAAGTAGGGTAGAGGCCAGTAGAGTAGAATGAAGTAGAATAGAGTCAAGTAGGGAAGGGTCAAGTAGGGTAGAGTCCAGTAGGGTAGGGCCCAGCAGAGTAGAGTCAAGTAGAGTCAAGAGTCAAGTAAGTAGAGTCAAGAGTCAAGTAGAGTCAAGAGTCAAGTAGAGAAAAGAGTCAAGTAGAGTAGAGTCAAGTAGAGAAGAGTCAAGTAGAGTAGAATCAAGTAGAGCAGAGCCAAGTAGGGTAGAGTCAAGTAGAGTAGAGTCGAGTAGAGTAGCGTCAAGTAGAGTAGAGTCAAGTAGAGTAGAGCCGAGTAGGGTAGAGTCCAGTAGAGGAGGGTCCTGTTGCTCTTTTTGTGGCAGGCGCAGCACTTGGGTACTTGGGGAAGTTCAAGTGTCACTTTTCGTGGCATGTGCAGCACTTGGGGAATTTCAAGTGTCACTTTTCGTGGCAGGTGCAGCACTTGGTGAATTTTTGAATGAAAGCCTGGGCGCGAAACGTTGTATTTTTTAAAAGAACATGCTGGGGGTGAGCTCGATAAATAACCTCGGTTGCGAGGCGGGTTGCGGACTGACGGTTTCATGGTCGGATATGGTCGGATCATTCTCGTATCATGGTCAGATCATTCTCGGATCGTCCCCACATTGGAAAAAGACGTTTTACCTGTTTTCGAAAATTTTGTCTGAAATTTTGGAGCGTCATTTCGTGGCAGGCGCAGTATTTGGTGAGGTTCGATCCTGAGACTTGTTGCTCGGCGCATTGTAAATGACGTTTCATATGTGATGAGGATTCAGCACGGGGGTTCTTTCTGCCTGACAAACACAGTATTTGGTGAGGCTGGATTGAGGCACCTGTTGCCCCGCGCAATGTAAATAAGGTTTCATATGTGACGAGGATAAAGCATGTGAATCTGTCTGCGTGGCAGGCGCAGCGCTTGGGGAAGTTCAAGTGTCACTTTTCGTGGCAGGTGCAGCACTTTGGAATTTCAAGTGTCACTTTTCGTGGCAGGTGCAGCACTTGGTGAATTTTTGAATGAAAGCCTGGGCACGAAACGTTGTATTTTTTAATAGAAAATGCTGGTGGTGAGGTCGAAAAATAACCTCGGTTGCGAGGCGGGTTGCGGACTGACGGTCGGATCATTCTCGGATCATGGTCGGATCATTCTCGGATCGTCCCCGCATTGTAAATGACGTGTCACCTGTTTTCGAAGATTTTCCCTGAAATTTTGGAGTGTCATTTTGCATGGCAGGCGCAGTATTTGGTGAAGGTGGATCGTGACACCGGTTGCTCCGCGCAATTTAAATGACGTTTCATATGTGACGAGGATAAAGCATGCGAGTCTTTCTGCGTGGCAGGCGCAATATTTGGTGAGGTTGGATCGTAACACCTGTTGCTCCGCACATTGTAAATAACGTTTCATTTGTGACGAGGATCAATCATGAGTGTTACTTTGAAGTACATAGTAGTACTGGAGTGGTACTTTGTAGTACGGAGTGGTACTGGAGTAGTACCTTGTAGTACGGAGTAGTACTGGAGTAGTACTTTGTAGTACGGAGTAGTACTGGAGTAATACTTTCTAGTACTGGAGTAGTACTTTGTGGTACGGAGTAGTACTGGAGTAGTACTTTGTAGTAC
>DF241197.1:16440-81734 GCA_000507305.1 Breviolum minutum Mf 1.05b.01
TGGAGTAGTACTTTGTAGTACGGAGTAGTACTGGAGTAGTACTTTGTACTACAAAGTACAAAGTACTGGCAAAGTACTGAGTAGTACTGGCGTAGTACTTTGTAGTACGGAGTAGTACTGGAGTAGAACTTTGTAGAACGGAGCAGTACTGGAGTTATACTTTGTAGTATGGAGTAGTACTTTGTAGTACAGAGAAGTATTGGAGTAGTATGGAATAGTACTGGAGTAGTACGGCGTAGTACTGGAGTAGTACAGAGTAGTACTGGAGTAGTACTGTAGTACAGAGTAGAACTGGAGTAGTACTTTGTAGTACAGCGTAGTACTGAAGTAGTACTGGAGTAGTGCTTTGTAGTACGGAGTAGTACTGGAGTAGTACTTTGTACTACGGAGTAGTACTTTTGTAGTACGGAGTAGTGCTGGAGTAGCTTTGTAGTACGGAGCAGTAGTGGAGTAGTATTTTGTACTACGGAGTAGTATTGGAGTAGTACTTGTAGTACTGGCGTAGTACTTTGTACCAGTAGAGCCGCACGAGGCGGTGGCGGAAGTTTCAAGAATAGGAAACGTATAGGAGAGATTGGTTGTTGTGAATCACGGATGACAAAGCGAAAACACTGATGGATTGAAGCGTCCAACGGTGTGACTGACTAACTGCCGAACTGTCTAACTGATTAACTGACTAACTAGTTAGTTAGTTAGCTAGCGAGTTAGTTAGTTAGCTAGCTAGTTAGTTATTCAGTTAGTTTGTTTGTTTGTTAGCTGGCTAATGAGTTAGTTAGCTAGTTAGTTTGTTTGTTAGATGACTAATGAGTTAGTTAGTCAGTTAGTTAGTCAGTTATTTAGTTAGTTAGTGAGTTAGTTAGTCAGTTAGTTAGTTAGTTAGTGAGTTAGTTAGTTAGTTAGCTAGTTAGTTAGTTAGTGAGTTAGTTAGTTAGTTAGATGACTAAAGAGTTAGTTAGTATGTTAGTTAGTTAGTTAGATGAGTAATGAGTTAGTTAGTTAGTTAGTAAGTTAGTTATTTAGTTAGGTAGTTAGTTAGTTAGTTAGTTAGTGAGTTAGTTAGTTAGTGAGTTAGTTAGTTAGTTGGTTAGTTAGTTAGTTAGTTAGATGACTAATGAGTTAGTTAGTTAGTTAGTAAGTTAGTTAGTTAGTTACTTAGTTTGTTAGTGAGTTAGTTAGTGAGTTAGTTAGTTTGTTAGTTAGTTGGTTAGTTAGTTAGTTAGTTAGTTAATTAGTTAGTTAGTTAGTTAATTAGTTAGTTAGTTAGTTAGATAGTTAGTTAGTTAGCGAGTCAGTTAGAAACGTCTCAAAATGCTGCAAAACGCATGTGTTTTCAACATTTTTACCTGCAAATGTGCTTCGCGCCACAGCGGCGTGCGATTTTTGACATGAAACCTCCAAAAGTGCTTCGCGCCACAGCCGCGTGCCATTTTTGAACATCGGAACTTCCAAAATTGGTCCGAGATTGTGGTGTTTTGTGCATTTTGACTTGAAAATGCGCTTCGCGCCACAGCGGCGTGCCATTTTTCAACATCGGAACGTCAAAAAGTGCTCCGACCATGAGGTGTTTTGCGCATTTTGACCTAACAATGTGGTTTTCACCACAGCGGCGTGCCATTTTTCAACATCGGAACGTCAAAAAGTGCTCCGACCATGAGGTGTTTTGTGCATTTTGACCTAACAATATGGTTTTCGCCACAGCGGCGGGCCATTTTTCACCTGTCTGCTGAACAGCTACCTCCGCACCCGCCGCTTTAGCGAGCCTACTTTTCGAACATCAGGAACCACGAATCATTGAAAAAACACAGCGATTCGCGACGTCCCTAACATTTTTCGCGCATGTACCTTCTTTCGAGTGACGCTACACGCGTGGTGTTGATCTTCTTTCTGCTGACTTGACATCTCTACTCTGCTTGACACCTCTACTCTGCTTTTCAACTCTGCATATGGTCGGAAGTTAGACTTCTAAACTTCCTTCGATCATCTACTCTTTTGTAGTCAGAAAAGACATAGTGGGGGTTGCGACTAAATGTCATCCGCTCCTTTGTAATCAGAAAAGACATGCAAGAAGAAAATAACAGTGCCGGATGCAACGAAATCTCATCCCCTCGTGGTGAAGGTCATTCCCTATTTTGCAGTCAGTAAAGACATACAAAATGAGAAATGATGTAGCCGAATGTAACGAAAGTCATTGTAAGTCATTGTACAAAATATCATCGACTCTTTTGTCGTCAAAAAAGAAAGAGTGGCGGGCGCAACGAAATGTCATCCCCTCCTTTGTAGTCAGTTAGTTTGGTGACTACATTGTTAGTGAGTAAGTAAGTTAGTTAGTTAGTGAGTTAGTTAGCTAATGAGTTAGTTAGTTAGTTAGTTCGTTCGTTCGTTAGTTAGTTAGTGAGCTAGTCAGTTAGAAACGTCTCAAAATGCTGCGAAACGCAGGTGTTTTCAACATTTTGACCTGCAAATGTGCTTCGCGCCACAGCGGCGTGCAATTTTTTGACATCAAACCTCCAAAAAGTGGTCCGTACCCATTTTGACTTACAAATATGCTTCGCGCCACAGCCGCGTGCCATTTTTCAACAGCGTAACGTCCAAAATGGCGCCGACACCGTCAGTTTTTTTGCATTTTCACTTGCAAATGTGCTTCGCGCCACAGCCGACGTGCCATTTTTCAACATCGGAACTTCAAGAATGGCTCCGACCATGAGGTGTTTTTACATTTTGACTTGCAAATGCGCTTCGCGCCACAGCCGCGTGCCATTTTTCAACATCGGAACTTCAAAAATGGCTCCGACCATGAGGTGTTTTGCGCATTTTGACTTGCAAATGTGCTGCGCGCCACAGTGGCGTGCCATTTTTGAACAGCTACCGCCGCACCCGCCGCTTTAGCGAGGCTACTTTTCGAACATCAGGAACCACGAATCATTGAAAAAACATAGCGATTCGCAACGTCCCTAACATTTTTCACACGTGTACCTTCTTTCTAGTGACTCGACGCGCGTGTGTATCTACTTTCTGCTGACTTGACATCTCTTCTCTGCTGAACACCTCTACTCTGCCTTTCAACTCTGCATATTGTCGGAAGTTAGACTTCTAAACTTCCTTCGATTACAGAGTTGTACTGGAGTAGTACTTTCTGGTACAGAGTAGTACTGGAGTAGTACTTTGTAGTACTGGAGTAGTACAGAATAGTATTGGAGTAGTACTTTGTAGTACAGAATAGTACTGGAGTAGCACTTTTCATTACTTTGTAGTAAGGAGCAGTACTGGGCAATGTTTGGTGCGTAGAAAGGGTCGCATGTCGTTGCGGGCTCATCTGCGACAGTTAGGTAGAGACTTTCGCATCATCTAGAACTTGCTGTCACGTGGAGTTGCCCGCTGCGACCAAGGCAACAGATGCCAACTTTGGTCGCGTCAGCAGAAAAAAGGTTCAATCACAAACGATTCTATAGGCACATGTTCTTCTGATCATATTTATATATATTCTACCTTTTGAAACTTCCGCCACCGCCTCATGCGGCTCTACTGGTATATGAATTAAACATCCTGGAATGTAGGGAACATATCAATATGGAATTGATATGAATTGATGAATTAAGAATTTCACTGGTCCTAGAGCCTTTCAACGAAAAAACTTAAATTATCGAAGGAAGTTTAGAAGTCTAACTTCCGACAATATGGACAGTTGAAAAGCAGAGTACAGTAGTCAAGTCAGCAGAAAGAAGATGCAATAGCGCGAAAGTCAGAAGAAAGAAGACACACCCGCGCCAAATGTTAGAGAAGTCGCGAAACGCTATGTTTCTTCAATGATTCGTGTGTCGGGCCAGTCGAAAAGTAGGCCTGTTAAAGTGGCGGGTGCGGAGGATGGTGCTCAGTAGAGAAATCAGAACTTGCACGCCGCATTGGCGAAAAGCGCATTTTGAAGTCAATATGTACAAAACACCTCATGCGCGGAGCACTTTTTGAAGTTCTGATGTCGAAAAATTGCACGCCGCTGTGGCGAACAGCACATCATAAAAACACCTCAAAGCATTTTTTGAAGTTCTGATGTCGAAAAATTGCCCGCCACTGTGGCGAGAAGCGCGTTTGATTGGAAGTTAAAACGTGCAAAACACCTTATGGCAGAGGAGCACTTTTTGAAGTTGAGATGTCGAAAAATTGCAGGCCGCTGTGGCGAACAGCACATTATGAAGTCAAAATGTTAAAAAACTGGGGGTCCGGGAACACTTTTTGAAGCTCTGATGTCGACAAATTGCACGCTGCTGTGGCGAAAAGCGCATTTTGAAGTCAAAATGTACAAAACACCTCATGCTCGGAGCACTTTTTGAAGTTCTGGTGTCGAAAAAATGCACGCCGCTCTGGCGAAAAGCACACTTTGAAGTCAAAATGTACAAAACACCTCATGCTCGGAGCACTTTTTGAAATTCCGATGTCGAAAAATTGCACGCCGCTGTGGCGAGAAGCACATGTCCAAGTCAAAATGTTTAAAAAAACAGTCTCGGAGCACTTTTTGAAGTTCGGATGTCTAAAATTTTTTCAGTTAGCAAGTTCGTCAGCCAATCAATCAGTCAACTAGTCAATTAGTCAGTTAATGAATCAATGCATTAGTCAGATATAATCAGTTCCTCAATTAGCCAAGCAGTCAGTTACTCAATCAGTGAATTAGTTAACTTGGTCAGTTACTCAAGTAGTCAATTGGTCACCTAGTCCGTTGGTTAGTCAGTTAGTCAACTTAGTTAGCTAGTCAGTCAGTCAGTCAGTCAGTCAGTCAGTCAGTCAGCCAGTCAGTCAATCAGTCAATCATTCAGTCAGTCAGTCGGTTAGCTCATTATAGTTAGTCAAGTAGTCAGAAAGTCAGTTAGTCAGTCATGTCAGTTAATCAGTTAGTCAGCTACCTACTCAGTCAGTCAGTCAGTCAGTCAGTCAGTCAGCCAGCCAGCCAGTCAGTCAGTCAGTCAGTCAACAAGTCAGCTCGTCAGTTAATCAGTCAGTCAATTGGTGAGTTAGTCAATTGGTCAGGTAATCAGTTCGCTAGTTGGTCAATTAGTTTGTCAGTTAGTCAGTTCGTCAGTTAGCTAGTTAATTTGTTCGGTAGTCAGTTAGCCCATTAGTCAGATAGTCAGTTAGTCAGGCAGTCAGTCAGTCAGTAAGTAAATTAGCCTGTTCGTCAGTTCATCAATCCGTCAATTAGTCAGTTAGCCAGTCAGTCAGTCAATACGTCAGTTCATCACTTAGGCAATTACTCAGTTAATCAGGACGTCAACCAGTCAATTAGTCAGTTAGCTAGTTAGTCAGTTGGTCAGTGTTTTTGCTCTGACATCCGTGACTCACAACAAGCAATCTCTCCTATAGTTTTCCTCTTCTTGAAACTTGCGCCACCGCCTTGTGCGGCACTACTGGTACCATACCTAGTAAATAGAATATCATCTTCCAATTCTGGGCAACGATAGCTCCGGGGCAAGAGCGCTACTGATGATGCAACCAATGTTCCACAAATCCGTGCTAGCCAATATTCATCAATATTCAACACTTGTCGGAGATGACCATAATAAAATCTGCCGAATTCTGTGTACCTTTTTCTTGGCGATGCTTTTGTACAATTGAAAAAGTGACATTCTACTTGTTGGTGGTTTCAACCCCTTTGAAAAATATTAGTCAAATTGGATCCTTTCCCCAAGTAGGGGATGAAAATAGAAAATATTTGAAACCACCATCTAGTCTATGATGCTGCATCCGAAACATCCATGACATATAAAATAAATCATATGTATAACATTGTGACGTGTATCAAATGCATTCAAATGCACTCTAATTGCACTGTACACAAATGAGGAGCATTTAGAGGCAAATCATACGGCAGGTAGTCATGATGCTTCTAGACTTACAGATGTAAATGGCATGCAGCATACGGTATGCGTACAAACGATTGCCGACTAAATGGAACACAAACACATGTACACACACATTCAAAAAATCCGAAAAAGAGATCAGCCCACACACTCACACATCACAACATGCATCATACGCACCTCACGACATGCATGACATACAATAAGCATACCTTACATCTATCCACCGCCGATCAAGTGTACACGACCCATGTACAAAGGCAAGGGCGCAAATCAAGTCTCATGACTTTACATGTCAAAACATGTCAATACATTGATGCTTTCCTTAGTTGATCAGCGGCCACATAAATGCAACTCCATTATAGCGTCGCTATATTGTAATATCATGGTATGATATGGTATGATTAGAAGTGCATAGACTCCACATGGCTCACCACATGCTTTTCCACATGCCCTCCTTTGATCTCCTATGTAGATATAAGTGCGTCTGAAAGCTTCTCAACAGCTTTCAAAAGGGAAAAGAAAAGTTTGGATTTGAAACGATTTGGACTTTACATAGACGTGAGCATAGAGGATGAGGAGTCACATTCATGATGCCCTGATCAAACTTTTTTCCGACTCACCAGACCTATCCAACTTCGATGGATTTTCAGTACAAAGTATGCTGCCGACTGGAGCGATAGTGCATCCGAGGTGCTCCCACAAGTAGTCAGTGAGGTGATGCAAATGTAAATCGGCCAAAATTGCCTCACTGCATCTGAGCGATCCAAACTACTTTCTTCTGTCTATGCTCACTCCCAAGAGGTATGCAGCGTGTCGCCGCCAGTCACACATTTACGTACATTTGCATTTGCATACCTCGATACCCCTCGCCGTGACGAATGGCCTCAATGACATCGGGGAATTGAAGCAGCTTCAGCCTCATGATCTGCAGATAGGCAAACAAACACACAGAGCGTCCTACGTCCCTATTCCTATGTGCCCAAATGTCCGGTCCATGAAACCTTCTCTTGCGAAGGAACGAAGAGTGCAAAAAATACGGCGCACATGACCCAGTTTATCCCAGATTCCAGTGCAGATCTGTATAGATGTGTCTGGTCTATGGGGCATCTCGGGCACAGTCTTGCGCATCCTCTCGCTATGCAAAAGAGACGGCAAGACAAAGTGTGGGATACATACACCGAGGTTTGCAGCGCAGCGAAGGCTCAAGGCTCAACATCTGGGACTTCGGCGCCAGGTCTCTTTCAGCATCGTGCTTGACCTGCTCAAATTTTACAAACCCAAACTATCCCAAACTCATAGTGGAGTTGCAAAGTTCTTAGAGCACCGTCCCGGCATGGCGTGTCAACACATGACGACTGCGAATACTCGCCTGTAAACTCTGTGAGGGAATGCTGCCAATGTCGACCCCAGCTTTCCGCTGAATGGACTTAGCCGGTGATGCGCTGCGTTTGCTTCAACTCATAAGTGCGGCTGCCCTACCGCCGTGCTCTGCTATGCTGTGTTCCAAACTCGAATCCTTGCGTAGGCATAGAACAGGAACACTGCAGAGTTCCCCTGCAGCGCAGATCGTTCTTGCAGGGCAGAATTCTGGGGCACAAATCCGGAACAGAGATAGAGAGAACAAAGGCAAAAAGACAAAAAAGACTATGCTGCTACACATCTGCTACCTTCTGCTAATACAATGAACTCAAGCCTTGGCATCAAGCATCCTGTCCCAGTTGAACACATAGTTGCTTGTCCTGTTCCTCAATAAATTCTGGAAGCTTTGTGACCATGTATGACCAGCAAAATCCAGAGCAAACAAGTCAGGCCCCTCCAGTCACCATGACCAGTAAAGATGAGACCCGCACTGCTTCATATCGAAGTACCTGACTGCAGCAATCCCAATTTTTTGGGCTGCATCCTTCTGTTCCTGGAAACTTTTGGCAAACAGCGTGACTGCCAGGCGACAATCCGACGATAGAGACGAAGGCCGACACTGGAAATGCAAGAAGAATACAATTACAATAAAAGCTGATGAAATCTTATGAATTGGAATGAGAGGAAGTCAGAGCTGACATGGTCGACAACAGTTCCCCCAACCTCTCCTCTTCGCCTGTCAGAAATGCCTCTCCACCATTCTTCTGTTGCTCCTCCACCCTCTTGTTGATTTCCTGGCAAAGTGTGTGAAATGTTGTTGCTGTGCTCACCGCGTTTTTGTCGTTTGTGCTTCCTTACACAAAATCGACTAGCGAAGTCGCGGGCTGCAGTGACTTGATCTTGCCAAGTCACGAGCGTAGCTCTCTGCACGGCCTCCCGGTGTGACATATTCAGTACGTTGAGTACAGTTGGCAAGCACCGACATGGACCCTCTCAAGCGACGTGCAATTGGTTTGGTCGAGCAAATGTTCCTTTTCCCTGGCACCTCATCCAAAAGGTCTCCAAGCTTAACTGTCTCTCCTGACCTGCAGTCTTAGACATTCGAAAACTGAACCGAACGTCATGTTACAAAGATGGTTGGCGACGTGCAAAACGATATTATATGCTACCTTGAGAGGGGTCCGGGCAATCCTTTCCCCAGAAATACTGAACACTTATTCCACCCTGGTCCGCGTAGTATTAAAAACTATTCTCATGCCCAGTGCCGCAATAAGACAATCTGTGATATCTATGTATGTCTTTGTCAGAAATCCCCCCCGCCAAATCCGCCCGCACCGGTAGGTGCAAAGGGCGCGTCTTTCCGGAGGCACTAGCAACAGGTCAGCTGTAGCTGTGGGAGGGAAAAATACGTAAACCACTATTTCTAGCACGTAAATCCATCAAGATAAAATGAATAGGATAAGAAACAGTTCTTACCTTTTTCATGGTTGTTTTTCCATGGTTTTGGACAATCTCAAAACACTGTCAATTATCTACCTGAAATCAAAATTATATTTGGTTTTTCCTTACCACACGCTACTTTTTCGACAAGCGAATGAATTTACCCTTCTGGAGAAAAAACAAATTGCAAAACATAAAGCAGTTCTTTACCACATTCATTGACGAGTGTTTTCAATTAGCACATTCATTTACTTTTATTGAAACACTGAGTGTAGAATATAAAACACTTCGTTACCAAAGTCATCAACTTATTTTTCGCTAAACACATACATTTACCTTTTTTGGTAAGAAATGAAACAGTCCTTCCTTCGGAAAACGCAGCAGAAAATGCTAAAGCGCAATTCTTTTCAAGAAGACGTGTTAGAATTGCCATTCATTGAAATTGATCGTAGTAGATGAACCAGCTCTGTACCTAATTCGCATATTATGCAGTTTCTACTTGGGTCATGACCATCATGTTTCACTATGCCTAAGCAGCTCTTTGCCCTTCTCACTTTGTCTCAACTGTTTCATCTACCACCTACCTCACTCAATGATGTGAATGAGCGTCATCTATGTTGTTTCTCTATACGTCTGGTTTTTCATAAGTTTCAACTCCAGTTTCCAAGACATCATATTCAGCTTAGCCTTGAAAATTCTTGAGAAATGACATCTATATCTAAACATAGTTTCATGCATATTCGTTCTTGCTTCTTGCATTTATTTTCTGGCACTTTTCTGATTTACAATGTTTTTTTTTCAGGGGCGTCGGATGGGTTTATCCGAACATGCAGCAGCGAGTCTAGCTGCCGAAGAAAAGGTGAAAATGGCCACTCACAAGTAAAGGATGTCATGATGCAAGATCATGCAAGATCGAGGTATGGTTGCAGCACAATAGTACGAGCATCTGTAGGGCTGATGGGAAACCTTTGGTACCAAGGAATCTGTCCGTCACGAAGAAGGTGATGGTATTTTGCTGGATCCGCGATAAGATTGTCCCAAATAGTGGTCTGATTTATATTGCTTTGACATGCTGAATTTTCCTTTCAATGTTTTAGCGCACCTATCACAAATCCATTCACGCTTCAGTCTTGCCAAATAATACTTCTTGAAATAATTTTCGCCGAAGGGCTTAGTACTGTAATATCCATTGTCCTGTTTTCTTCAATCACCATTTCTTTTCTTGACAGTCTTACAATCACTTCACGCCGCACTTGTGGAAACTTCATCTTCTTCACTGACTTCTTTCCACAATAAATCAAAATTGTCGTCACATATTTCCTGTTTCACTCCACTATTGTCCAAATACGCTGTCATTGTAATTGCAAATATATAAAGTGTTACATCCTTATAGCATTTAACAAAAATGTTGTGCAAATAAACTTGTGCCCAGTCACATGTCTATGTATTTATGCCTCGCTGAATATACGTACGTGTACCTGACGTATAGAAGAGGAGCAAACTCATGTGAGCAACGGACTAAACCTATTACATCCGCGAAAAGACGTGGCTGAAATGGTCATCGTTTTTTGTGTGTCCCTCATCGTTCCTGAGGATGTAATGTTTGCAATAAAATCAGGCGAACATGTGTATCAAGAGTCATCGTTTTTTGTGTCACCCCTATCGTTCCTGAGAGTTTCATGATGGTATCAAGTATCAATGTCCTGGTGTAACTGTTCCAAAATGTAGGAGGTTTTGGCGGGCGCTCATGTCAATACAAGCAAGTTGAGTGGCTGAGCCTGGGAAAGCAGGCATAAATAACGAACAACACTGGTGTCAAGAAGACGGGGACATGGAAGTCATGCAAGTTTCAAAACAAGGTCGAACGAGCTCTTAAACTAAACACGGTGGACCGGGAGAGATCAAAACATGCGCCGAGTTTCCAGAAAGAAACGCAAGAATAACGAACATGGCTCAGTTGAAAACTTTACGACTAAAACAAACATTTGTAGATATATAGTTGAGACGCGTTGACAAATACAAAGTGCTGACACACAATGCGCCTGCGCTGCCTATATAATTCGATTTGCAGTAATTTGTAATGAATTGCTCTTGGGAGCACCAAAGGGGCTCCTTCCGTTGTCGGTTCTTCGTGCATCCTCTGCCTATGTGCTTCTGGACTCAATTGCAATCTTTATGGACTCAATTGCAATCTACTTGATAGGATACCTCGCGCGCATGTCTGCCAGTCTGCCATCGCATATCCATACTTGCTCGGATCGTGCAAAACATACGGACAGGCGCAGAACATCTGCCGACATCACGGGGGGCTTGGGACATTAGATGAAATGTGCCATCTAAACTAAATGCCTAGGAAATATCCTCGTGAATCGTGAATGTGATGAACTGAACATGACAAGATCCGACAATCGCAAGTTTGAAAAATATTTGATCGCGTGCTGAGAAGACCTCAAAATGATTCAAAATGCACATCATGCATCATAATGCACGTAAATGAATGTCCTTGTTTTGAACTTCTTCTTGTCCTCAGACTGCACAACGCCAAATCCTTGCGGCTTCACGAGTTCTTTCATTCGGCGAGCAACTTCCAATGTCTAGAGTGAAGAAGCTGCCAGCTGCAGGCGAGACGCCCATGTGATCACAGCGCGTCAAAGGCGGCCTGTGCCAGCCAGCCTATAGCTGAGGAAGGAGAAGGTTCTTTAAAAAAAAAATGCTTGAAAAAAGTCGGGAAACAAGACAGTTCACTCCAGGGAAAACGTAATCACTAGAGTTACAGTAATCATCCAAAACAAATGCAGCTGTTCAAATTGACATACAGAAATTGAAGACTGCACTGGATTCCATTTTGATGTATAAATCGAAAATGTATAAAGGCTGGTGTCAACACATGACAACCACTCATGATATTTCTATACACTCCTCTGAAACTGCACCCTCCTTCCAGCTTATATTTCAAATGCTTCCAGCGAATTGGTCCAAGGACCCCGTGGTTGGGCCGGCGAAGGAGGATGTCCATACATTTTCTTTGTATATCTTTGTAATTCTTTTTGAGAGTGTCCGTTCCACCCAAATCCACATGGAGAGGCTTCAAGGCCGGGTCGGGTGCGACCGATGGCAACTTGTACCTTACGTTATCATTCTTTTTCACTATTTTTCACTTCGCATCTTTTCTAATGTACCTGTACATGGACCAAAGGGTCCATGTAGATGACTATTACGATATATATTGAGCTTGATTTATCTTGATTTCAGAACGGCAAGCAATTGATGCCAATCTCAAAGGCTCATGTATAGTCAGCGCATCTGAGCATTGAGTTTTCTCTTCAGAGTTTGTTTTGGTTCCAACGCACTGTTCATGCAGCTGGGCAAACACCCAAAAAAGAAGATAGATAGATAGATAGATAGATAGATAGATAGATAGATAGATAGATAGATAGATAGATAGATCGATCGATAGATAGATAGATAGCTAGATAGCTAGATAGATAGATAGCTAGCTAGCTAGGTAGATAGGTAGATAGATAGATAGATAGATCGATCGATCGATCGATCAATGGATCAATAGATTTCTAAAAATATCATATGTATATATTTTACAACTATCATATAATTTAAATTTACAACAACATATATGATACGTTTATATAATAAATATGCATTGTGGTGCTGGCGGCTTTGTTGTATGTTTTGTCATTGTCGCCATCGCTATCACCGTCGTTGTGGTTGTGGTCACGGGTTTACAGATTTGATCAGTAGTTTCCCTCTTGGACTTTCGCGGGCCCTGGCTTCACCGACCCCCAAACTCAGCCTGCTTGGCAGCATCAAAGATCATGTGAAAATGCTGCTCCTCACCCGAGGCAGGGAAAATGATCACGCATGACAGAACACTTTACATACTCAACAAACTTGACAAAACGAGGTCATCTACTGTTATTATTGTTCCTGTAGGGTGGACATAACATAGATGGAAGAATAAGTGAAAAAAACTATTTAAAAGAAAATAATACACTAAATGTACATCTATCATTAGTATACATTGACAAAAATTGAATATTGGATGATACCGACAAAAGAAGCCGTCCTGCCCCAGGTCGGTAACATAGATGACCCTTGGGGATTGGATGATGTGGCTGAAATATGCTGAAATTGACTGGACCCCACTTCGATTCTGTCGAGGCCACTGCCAGTCTGCTCTCATCACGAAAAGGCGATGGTAGATCGCTGCCAGGTCTGTTGAGTCCTGAGTCGCAGATGTGCTGCGAAACAATGCATTTCTGAGTCCGTCGGAAACTCGCTGCAATGCTCACGTATCCAAAGCCACCATCTGACTTGACTGCCTGCACCAGGAATCACACCAGAAAGCGTGCTACAACTCAAAAACCTGCAGTAAAGCAGAGCAACAAAAACGACAGCAACCAAATATGCCGACATCCACTGACATCAGAATTTCGAACAGGGGTGAACAGCCGCTTATTCTGCTTGTTGCAAAACAAGTGTGAAGATCTGTGAAGTGATTTGAAGTGCGTCCAAGGCAAAGTGCTTGTCGTTCAAACCCTGCTCCGGCCATCAGTGGGATCGTTGCAACATTCGGAGTGAAAATGCACATAGCCTGCAACCAAAGACTTGTAAAGAATTGGCTGCATCACGGTTTGGCAAAACTAGCTCACACTACCTCCAACTCACTAAGCCTAAGCAGCCCACGCCCTCACTTTCTTGGCAAATCTTTCGAGCCTAGCATGCAATGATTTGTTTGAACTAATTCAGGGTGCGAAAAGCCATGAGATATATTGAGGCCATGCAGGCCTTTCTCCAGGACTTATTTAGATAACTACGTGCTGCCAGCCGTCATGTCATTCATGTCATTCGTACCAAGACGGTTGACAAACGATGCTATCTGGGGCCAGACCTTCAGTTCGTCAACCAAGGGTGGGATCATGGAGTTGTAGAATGACTCTCCACGCTCCTCAGCAACTGGCTGAAATTAAGAATTCTTCAATCTTGGAAGCACAATGAAGTACGTCAGTCCTCAATGGAAATATTCAGCCGTTGGTAGATCCTGCTCGGGGCCATTGGCATTGCCATACAATTGGGGTGCTGCAAAGGGAAGCCAGTATCTGGTTTCTTTTGTCGGGCCATCGCATCAAAACGACACAGGAAGCCATGCATTTCCAGGGTTTTGGCCTTTGGGATCCTTTTGACTGTTTGAGGCACTGCCTGTTGAAAGACATCCTGCTGACGTCGCAAATCTTCTGCCACGCAGAGCGTGCCTTAAAGCAACTCAGGTGCAAAACAGTTTGACTCTTGGACCATTTCATACCGTTTTCCCTTTCCCATCCCTTCCCTTTACGTGTCTTGACACCCGGCAGAGAATCACAAATGACAGACCTCATGATGCTTGCAGTGCATTCCCATTGCTGCGACACATCCAGAAGAAGCTGCCTTTCTTCAAACTACTCAGCGGACAAAAGAGAATGCTAGACTCTAGGTGGCAAGAAGACTGACGCGGAGTGCAGAACCCGAATGCATGCTAGGACAAACATGGCAGCCAATTCTAGGGGAGCATTCTTGACAGCAGCGGGTGCGAAGATTTGCCCAGAAGTTTGCAGTGTGATTTGGGCACTCACCTTCACACAAACGACTGCTCCCTCCCCTGCCCTCTGGTCAGGGGATCCATGAGGATCCTGCAAATTCGCCGCCAGCTTGCAGATCCACAACTGCGAGCTGCGCACGAGTCTTAAAATCCTCAGTGGCATTGGAAGTTCACACTGAGATATCTCACCCAACAAATCCCACCAAAGCAGTCAAGCCAAGAACAGAGAATCAAAGAACCAGAGAGAGAGAAAGAAAGAAACGGAGAAGAAAAACAACTTCATATAATGTGTCCCTGTCCCCGAGCATCACGCCGCATCTTCATCAAACCTTTTCTTTGATGCCTGCCAGATGCTGCTAAAAAGTACTTCTGCCATGCCCGGCATATTTCCAAGCTACCAGGCTCGGCTAAGGTTTGCACCTGTGAACCAGCCTTTTGAAATTTAGCGTGTATTTGTGTACGTGACGTGGTGCTGTGCTTGTGGCTACCCTTGCTGCATTATCCTTTCTGGGGAAGTCACGACTCAAACATAACGCATAAGAACATGGCCCGCCGGGCCGGGCCAACAAACGCAGACACAAGTAACTATGTGAAAACACATCAACATAAACACACCAGCGGTGCCAACCTTATTGGAATTGGGATTGGTTGTCAAGCTGCCAAGCTGAAAGCGGGCAGCGGGCAAAAGAAAAACATCTTAGAACAGATTTTCATGAAACGCAACAACAGTGACCAAATGTTGAAGACCATTAACATAAATGCATTTAAACTTTGCGCATGCAGCGCAAGCAGGTCCCGCAAGGCATCCAAAGCCAAACATGAAGGTTTTTGACTTGTTGGATGTGATTTGAAACGGCTCATCACAGCTGCGTCACATGAAATAAGCGTAGGTGGTATCCCCAACAGCAAGGAGGTTTGCATTTTTTAAGTGGACATTAATTACCATGTTTTCTTTGCCCTTGCTGTATTGATTTTCAATGCAACCTGAAGCAAGCGTTGTGGCAAAGTACAAAAGTATACTTTCAAAGTACAAAAGTGCACTTTCGAAGTACAAATGTATACGTTCAAGGTACAAAAATATAATGTTCGATTTACAAAAGCATACTTTCAAAGTACAAAAGTATACTTTCAAAGTACACATGTTTATTTTCAAAGCAAAAAGCTTACTTTCAAACTACAAAAGTATACTGGCAAAGTACAAAAGTATACTTTCGAAGTACAAAAGTATACTTTCAAAGTACAAAAATATACTTTCCGAGTACAATAGCATACATTCGAAGTACACAACTATACTTTCAAAGTACAAAAGTTTACTTTCAATTTACAAAGTATCCTTTCAAAGCACAAAGTAACTTTCGGCACATTGGGGACGGAATCTCCGGAACCTGGAACCTTCTTAGTACCTCGGGTTTCCGGAACTGGTTCCCCGAACCCGTTCCGTCCAAACCTCGGGAACAGAACCCAACCGTCGGAACCTATCGAGCACCGAAACCTTCGAAACCTCGGGCACACAACCTGAACCCGGAACCTTGGCGTCCAGAACTTGGTTTCTTGGAGCCGCAAGACCTGTCGGAACCCATCGAAGCCCGGACCCGGTTCCCAGAACTGCTTCCCCGGAACCGGAAAACCTGTCACCCAGAACGGATTCCCAGAACTGGTTCCCGGAACCAGTTCCCGGAACCGGTTCCCGGAACCCGGTTCCTTCCCGGAACCGCCCCAGCTCGCCCAGAACACACCGAAATCTATATTGTGCAAAGACCCCATAGCATTCTGCTGTTGGGGATAAACACACGAAAATATATTTTCAAACAAGCATACTATAATCTGCAAATTTCAAGGTGATCGATATACTTTTTGATTTTTTTTCAAACATGCATTGCAAAAGAAGGATTTAATATGCGTACAACCAACACGCAACAAAACATATAATGTTCAAACTGTAAACGGCACATGGCCATTTCTCTTCACCAACTGCTGTCTCACAAAACCAAAAATATATTCACCAGCGAAAACAACAATGTTGCAAAAGATTGCAGCAATTCAAAATATATAGACTGTGACAAAGAAAAAAACAGAAGTATGCAAAATATCAATGAAGCAGATCAAACATGCACGCAACCCGTACATACCAAAACAAATACAGCACGTATCGAACAGTACAAACCCAATGAGCGGTAAGCAATCTTACGAAATTGATACGGTAAGACCAAATGCAACAGGGGATATTCCTGCAAATACTGAAGTGTGCATTTCAATAAAGGAATACCGTTTCACTGTGGATATCTTTGGAAGATGAAAGTGACATAAAGCATTGCGGAGGGAGAGAACAAAGTCAGAATTGGCTGGAAAAGTTTGCCGTTTTTATCCCTGCGCAAGCCTTGTAGAACTCTTGCAAATCGTGCACCTCAGGGAGCTGATCCTCCGCGATTTGATCGCTTTGATCGGTGGACTTGGGTAGCACGGTGCATAGCACCTGTCCTGGAAGTTGGGGTATGCCTCTTTCATGTACTCGATCAGCATGCCAAACTGTGTGCCCCAGTCACCGACGTGATTTAGGCCTAGGCTACACCAATCCAGGCAGTGCATGCGATTGGCAGACTTTTCTCAAGGGCTGACTAACTATTCCAAATTTATGGATCACAGGATGGCAAGCATTGCATCTCACATTTGGATACATTTGGGATGTGCATGCCCTTTCCAATTCTTGAAGTCAACGACCAATACTTTTCACGGCATTTCACGGCACTGGCATGTTGTGAAACCGAACAGTCGTGTGAAAAAAAGTTGTCGACTTTCTGGGGCCGATTTCCACATCAGCTTGGCGCTTCAGGTATGTATCTAATGACATCTATTAGCGGATACCGACCAACTACCAAGCCAAACTTTGTTAGCTGCAGGCGCTTGTCATTAATAAATCGCTTTTTAATTAGTACATGACGTGAATGATGCGGTGTGTCCTTTGTTCATCTTTGTTCCTGTTTGGCCCCTCTTGATGCCCTACTGGTCCAACCAAGATCATGATTTGCAGGGTAACCAAACAAATTCCAAGAACTCACTGCCCCATATGATTCCGCATAATTCTCCTTTATTAAGGGCAGGGCCATGCACTTCATGGCCGCAGAACTCAAGCACACGGCGAATGGACTCACCAATGATGGTAGACCTCCAGATCGAGGAACATGCAAGCTTTCATCTATGATATTGATATATAAATATATTGATGATTATTGATGGTTGATAGTCATTCATTGGCTTCTCTTACAGCACACGGCCTGAGATGACCAACATGCATTTCCTTTGCAATGTTTGGTGATGAGTAGTCCACCACTACCTAAGCCGCAGAGTGACAAAACCCCTCACACACCCTCACACCGTTTCTAATTTTCTCTTCGCAGTTCTTTGATCTTTGTGTACTTCTTTCCCTTTATCTTTGTGTGCAATGCTCTGAAATTCCCATGCTTGGGCTACTGCTCTCTTGCGTGGAAGATCCAAGTAAGAAATATCGCCCTTGAGAAGACACTCACCGACCTGGCAGCTCGGAGCCGGAGCACCGAGGATTGAAAACGCAGAGCTCAGAGCCAAGAGGCACTGCCCAGAGTCTCTCCTCCTTTCTCAGCTGGCCTTGCTTCTCAGCCATTCCGGACTAATGAACACCTGAGCCCAGAAAAGGCATAAGGACAAGCAAAATGAAAATGACTGGTCAACATCGTGCGAAGATTAGAATTTAGCACAGATTCACAACATGCACGCTGCAGTGCTGCATAAAGTACATTCATGGCATCTAAATTCCGAAGGATGGTTGTCAGAAGGTCTCAGTTAGCGTTGCAAATGCTACTGAGGAGAGTTCCGTCACAAATCCTTGAGGCGCAACAGAGATCTTCCCGATAAGTGCGCTTGCTGGCAAAGCGTTCCTGCAAAATCGGCTAAACAAAAGCTATCCGCTATCCAAACCGAATGAGATACGCAGCTTATGCAATGCATGCAGCGTACAGATGCGTACAGCACATAGTGTGAAAATGTGTGAAATGTTGCTTGAAGAATGCTTCTCATAGCGTTTCAATTCGCTTCAGCATTTCGAGCCTAATGGCTTCACCAACCTGCAAAGGGCTATCAAAGCCCAAGCCTGGACCAAAAGCTGACAGAGTTGACTCGAGTTGACTGAGTCGTAGTATCTCGTGCATTCTCGTACTATCTCTCTCTCTCTCTCTCTCTCTGCATTGGTGCTGTCATTTCTGTTCTTACTCATCTTACATTTCTGTCTATCTTTGTCTTACCTGCTCCATGCTCCTTGAAAATCATCATCGCATTGTTGCACTGGTAGTCGCCTCAGTCGGCCACAGACCACCGCTCTAAGAAAGAATGAACAAATGATTTACCATTTAACATGATTAACATGTATCCATACACATGAAAATATATGATATATCATATATATATATGTGGTAGCCCCCCCCCCCAGGGCCTACCTCGGGAGGGGGGGAATGTATCACTACCAAGTGTGGCGTTGAATGCATTAAAAGACATGCTCAGAAAACACTGTAAATTTCTGTGTTTTATGCACACCCTATTGGTTTTGTTTTGATGATTGCTAGTCTTGAAAAAAATAAAGTAGAAAGAACATCAAAAACGGAATCCGTTTTTATTTTGAGCTTTGTTCACTTCAAAATTGCATAACCTCTGCAGGTTTTGTGACCTATACCTCTCCAAAACCTGCATGAGAAGCAAAACATGCACTATTTTGACTAGACACACCAAACCTGCATATACTCAAAAAAAATCAACATTTTGATGCCAAAAGTGCACAAAACCTGCATATGCTCAAAACAATCAAAAGTTTTGATAGTGAAAAGTCACCAAACCTGCATATACTCAAAAAATCAAAAATCTCAGACTCTATGTGGGACTGACTGGCATAGATGAATTG
Source organism: Breviolum minutum Mf 1.05b.01 (assembly GCA_000507305.1). Lineage (NCBI taxonomy): Eukaryota > Dinophyceae > Suessiales > Symbiodiniaceae > Breviolum > Breviolum minutum. The sequence continues at coordinate 35,603 of DF241197.1, forward strand.
GTTTTTGATTTTTTGAGTATATGCAGGTTTTGTGCACTTTCGGCATCAAAATGTTGATCTCTTTTGAGTATATGCAGCTTCTGAGCTTTTCCCGATCAAAATGCTTTGTTTTTTTGAGTATATGCNCAACATTATCAATGATTGTTGATACGTTCAAAAGAGGAATTAAACATAAAGAATTGCTTGCCCGCCATTGCAAAGCACATTGTAGAGACCCAAACATTACATTGAAAACAATTATGTAAGAAAAACATTAGATATGTAACTGTATCACCTCACCAAATCACTTATGCAAACTTTCCTCTGAAAGCAACTTTTTATCTTAAAAGGTAGGCCCTGGGGGGGGCTAGCATATATGTATATATATATATGAAAAACAAATAACTATATAACCTACTAGAACCTAGTATTATACAAACATATCGCTATAGAATACTGTAGATGTGGTCGATATAGTCACATTTATATTTATACAGATACGTAGTATTATATGCAGCACTGTATGCATCTAGTGACGTATCCTTGTGTGTACAAAAAGTGTGTACCATCCATCTGAGGTCAGGGCCATACTTTGGGTTGCCTTTCGTGACCAAGACCTTTGATTAGATGGGCAACAAACATAATTACTCTACCCATCTGCCCACGCTCGCACGTCGCCAGTGACTCAGGTTGAACCCTTTTACTCTTCGGTGCTGCGGTTCATACATTACACTGCGTCCTCCTAGATACAAATCACACAGTATGTCAAACCAGGATCAAACGAGCATTACAACATCCGTGCACTTGGCTTCGCACATCTTGCTGCAGTGATGGGAATGCATCCTTCAATGCTTGGGCGAAAAGGACCTTCACCTGATCACTTGATTCACTTAAAATTAAAAGCAGAACACACAGCAATCGCAGGTGCAAACGGGATAAATGATGATCAAAGGAACAAAATTACAAATTTCTGAAGCTCAGATTACTTCATCTGTGCCACGCTGCCTGACCCTGAACAGAAGTGAGCGACGCCATATTCTGCCACACTGCTGCCTGGATCGCCACACAAGATCACACAACAAAGAATCTGTTTGGACCAGGCAAGTTATTGGTACTGGATGGTAATGGGGCATCTAAAACTAAAATGCACTTCAGAGTCCCCCCCCTGAACTTTGAGGGCCGCGCAACCAGCAACGAGAAGCTTCACTGCAGCAGCCGGCCACTCTGCAAGTGCTTGCAATAATTGCTTGCTCCAGCTTGCCCTAAGGTGTCAGTACTTGCTTCTCTTGCACACTTCGGATCTCAGTGCCGCTTTGCAAACTAAAGAATCAGGAAGTCCTGCAACATATCATGTAAGCAAAAATTTGAGGGCATCTGCCTGTGCCCTGTGCTTGGTTTATGTGAGTCAAAGATTTTGCCTCGGGCAAAATTTGCGTTGGTAGCATTCGGTGGCACCATGATGCATAGTATTAGAATTAACGAGTCATTGCAAGGACTGCGCGATTTGATCAAATCATGGCAAGTGCATGCAAGTGCCATTCACCAGCCGACGATTTTGAGGCCCAACGCACAGCATCAGTCATGCATTGTGAAAGGCTGACAGCAGCTGACTTGCGTCAGTTGCACTGGTCAGTTCTGCCAGCAAAACCTGCTGCTATTTTGCAGCCAGGATATGCGAGGAGATGGGTGAAACACCTTGAGCTTATCATACCCACCCGAAACAAACAGAGGCACCAAAACGCATGAGAGCACGATCTCAATTGCATGAATACAGAAAAAATCAAGTATCAAATGCCTGAAATGCAAAAGCGAGGCTAGCCAAGGTAAAGCTTGTAACCTGTCATCTCAGAATTCAGATTTGTCAGTCGGTCGCGAACCTCCGCATCAGGGCCATCATTCAGCTCTCGCTTTAATAAAGCATCTCTCCCTCATACATCTTTTGCATAGCATGAATGCACCCGCATGGGCTGATAATGCTGATAGATACTATAGATGATGGAAAGAGTGTGATCAATATTTGGTGGGCAAATACATGCGAAAGCAAAGTAACTCTGTGACTGCTCCAATGCGGCAACATCCCAACATCAAGCGAGGAATGAAGTCTAAACTCTGGGATTTTGGCAGCACGGCTGCTTGAAGCACAAAGCTCTTGTAGCCGCTCCTTCCGAAATGATGAGTTTAACATAGTTTGACTGTGGACTGATGGTCAGTGTTTAAGAGGCTGCCGTCTAGTTTCGTGCAAGCAGAATGTCGATGATGCGAATGCCCCCTGACAAATAGCAATTCGTGGGACAAGGTCATACATGGCCACTAATACATGCATCTCTGGCCTAAAATATGCCAAAGTCATCCAATCATATCCACGGATATCTAGGGTGCATGTTCATCCATACCTTATTCAATGAGGGGGTTTGTCAAAACTTATAGTGCAATAATCTATAAAACCAAGATGCTGTAAGCGGTTTGAAAGCACCCAATGATCTGCAGAATGATGCGAAATTAGCATGCAATCCTAGCTCACCTTCGCGGGGGTGAATGCTTCAGAATTGAAGTGTCAGCGCTAGGGCTATTGAACAGCTATTGGTATTGCAGCATTGCAGCTGGGTAGCAATATTTCAAGAATCAAATGCATGGACTGGGATCAATGCAAACGAGGGCGGAACGCGGTGGGCAACATGTATATATATGATCATGACAATCTCTTCTTTCAATGATTTCAGCACCTGCAACATGAGGATCAATAAGGTAATAATGAAATTGAGAAAGGTCGTTGGCATTTGGATGCATTTGGTCATTGATTGGATCTGTCTATGCCTACAGTAACGCAGGCAATATAGATAACTTGGACAGCTTTTAAAGAGTAATAAAGCTCAGGTCTGAAACATGAAAACCAATGTAGACCTATCTGACTGTCCATGCTGGGGTCGTGATAGGGGTGAGTTATACAGGTGTTTGGAAGGAGCGACACATCTTTGAGGGTTTAACTGTGATGCAATCAAACAAACTGTTGCTGTGTTGCTGCGACCCCTAGCTCTTAAGCCCACCTACCGTAATCATCGACCCATCCGCAATTACCTGCCATTATTGTACCTAAAAGGAATGGGTTAGTTACTTGCGGTTTTGCTATGTCGATTTCTTAGAAACGTTGAATCCCCGCGACCCACAAACAACATCTATGTTTTTGCGTCTGACCTACCCCGTGATGCTGGATTTTTTTGGTGCAAGGCTCCTCGGCGAGACCTTGCTTGTACCACATCTCCGAACTCACTGGACCTTCCTTGGTACAACCATACAATATCATACACTCGATTTGGTCGTATGAACCCATCTGGAACATGAAGCGAACATGGCTTCACACATTGCACAGCTGTCCACTTCGGGGACTTCGAATCTGATGGAAGCATTCTGAGGCAGAAACAAGGTTTGAAATTGCAACATCTTTCATCTCTGGTCCTGCAAAAGTACCGTCCATGAGTTTAGCCCTATGCGACCCTGTGCTATATCATGAGATGATACTGAAGTTGCAAATATCCAAAGCCACATCGCCGTGACAACAAGTGGCTCAAACGTGCATCATAACATCCCGATGCGGTGGCATTCTCTTCCTCAAAAATACTTAGCAGGGATCCAGAGTCAGAGTGCACAACGATGCACAGGACTTTCAGATATCATTGCAGTAGAAGGAAGATGGCAAAAGCGGCGACAAGCGAGGATGAGAGCATGTACTAGCAGAGAGAAATAACGAAACTGTAAACAAACTATGGGTCCACATTCCACCTTCTGGGTCGCACGCGGGTATGGTCCTCTGACACAAATGCCATCAAATTAGTGTTGGTCAGTGTCAGTGGTAGGGGTGGTCGTACCAGTAAGAGATACTAATAATCGAAGTCAGTTTTTGAGTAGCAGTAGCACTAGTAGTAGACATAGCAAATACGGGTGAGGTGGTCTATTGGATTCTGTGATTCCGTTTGACACGTTCCGTGATGCGGCACGTAGCATGCTTTCTGTCGCAGTTTCAATGGATTCTGCGACATGTAGCCAGCCGCAGCTTTCAATCTAGTGTTCTCAGAGAGGCTTTGAAACAGTACAGAAGCATAGAGAAGCCTACTCCAAAGGACTTGTCCAAGTCAGCCCATGTTAGCCCCAAGGGCCCAAGGACAGCTTCAAAATAATCTACAGTAGAGTTTTTGGATTATTGCATTACTATATGACGCACTGCAGTCAAGCACATGAGCACACGACATCACACGACATTTCCCCGAGCTGGAAAGCAAAGGATGTGGATAATATGATGACACGATATTGTTGCGTGCACAATTACTGTATGCAATTTTTTCACACAGCGCATAGTACAAGAATGTACGACATCGTACAAATATAGTCTAGTATTGGCATGTCCGTGTTGATCATGTTGATAAGAAGATATACAAATGATAGCCCAGCCTGGCGCTGGAATGTTGAACTCTGGCTGCTCGTCGTCATCGGTGTCGCTGGGCAAATCCCTCTCCAGGCCACCGGCCTCTTCAGAGTTCTTTGATGTTCTTTGTACTTCTAGAATTTTTTGAGGCTTTGTGTAAAGTGCCTTTCCGTCACTGAGCTCCTAGCTGGCATAAAAGACAACCGTTGTCCACCCAGGTCTGAGCCTGCAAAGGCTCAGAGATCCACTTCCACTACGGATCCGTACTATTTTAAAAAAAACTCCGCGATGGTTTTGGCCTGGCAAAGGCCCCAGGGCTGCGCCAGCCTGGGCAAGGACTCAAATAGGCGTGAATCTTATGATGCTTGGATGCTTGATGGTGACTCCCATGCCCAGGATTCATGAGCAAAAAGCTGGGAGGGGAGGCATGAAAACAGTTGGCCCAATGACATCCAAGACGTACTCACGCCTGGTTACGAGACACTCAAAATTCCTAGACAGAAAATATCCTGATAGCAACTGTACAACAGAAACATGTATCTTTATAAGATTTGGATTTGACACATGTGATACTCATATACAGTAATCAAATAATCATGTATAATTAAAATTTCTACTGTACATGTCATGATGGAATGTCTTCTGTGTCAAGTCCCGTACTTGTCGATGTTTGAGTGTTTGAAAAGTGCTGTGGAGAACTGCGAAAGATCGCGTCAGAAAGGGAAACAAACATAGAGACGCGTCGGGAAGGAGATTGTAGAAGCGTCTCTCTCGTGACTGAAAACCCCTGCAAAGGCCGGCCTCGGCAAAGTTTGCCTCGAAGGCATCACTGTACTGGAAAGGGTCCTGGGCCGTGACTTTGATGTGCAAAAAAGAAAAAAACAACATCAACAGGGAAAGTGATGGAAAATGAATGAACAGCAATGAAAATGAATAAGAATGATGAGCAAAAACATGCAACGACAGAGCAGAGTCAGTCAACCTTCTTCTGAGGAGGGAACCCTAACTTGACGAGGTGCCCTCCAGGACTCCAACCTCCACCCGCTGGCAACATGGTGGGTAATCATCCAAACATATCAAAACGATGGATTACCACGCTTGAGATCGCATGAGGTTTGGGTGGCAAAAAGGCATCCACTTCCACCTGCCCCCAAGGACCAGGCCAGGGATTCTCCAAAGACATGATGTCAGGTCTTAGTTGTCAGCGGTCAAATCACATCAAACCCTGTCCAATCTATCCTTCCACTTTCGTTCCCATCCCTTCGGCATCTTTTGGCTATCGCATTGTCATCTAAGCATTGGCAAAGCAAATTCACCTATTCATTCCAGCAAGTGAAACATGGTCATGTATGTGCACATATCACCTGTGTGTAAACATTGAGGTATCTTACACCTCGTTAAACTGTGCATCAGAGGTTGCATACATGTACCGCACCGTACATCTTCGTTAAAGAATTCCATTCAATTGTCAATCCTTGAGAGCGCTGATGTCTCGCAAAATCTCGAATCCAATTGCTATTGGGTTGGTCCCTGGGTGCTATCCAAATATCCTTCCAGCGGCTGTGCTCTTTTTAGTGCAGAAGACTGAATACGCATAATATACTGTCATAGTGACAGCAGCGCCTAAATCATTGAGAGCTAGGGGGACCCTCTTCGAGGGGACCCTCTTACTTTAACAAAATAAGAGCCGTAAAAAGCTCTAAAACACTCTAAAATCAGTCTAAAAAAACTCTAAAAGATAAAACACTGTAAAACAATCTAAACCACTCTAAAACACTCTGAATCGCTCTAAAAATACTCTAAAACTCTATCCTTTTTTTTTGTGGGGGCGATTTTGTCAGAACTCCAAAATCTTTAGAGTGATTTCCTGGTTTAGAGTGTTTTTAGAGTTCCCTATGACTAAATTGCAATGTTTTCCGAGTTGTTTGGGATCACTTCACCGGCCAGCATTTTGTGCACATGGCATGACATGATCCTCTTGCTGCGTGCTGAACTTACAACCAAGAAGCTGACAAAAGGATCAAAGGACAGAAACACAGGCTTTGACAAAGGATGATGGGCAGAAAACATGACACAGCAAAGGTATTGCTGTGTAAGAATTTCATCTGTCTGTCATAGATCCAAGGTCTTGACGGAAGAAGTGGGGCTGCAACAAGTGCATCCAGCAAAGGTGGCTGGGCACGGCAGGGTCAGCTGTTGATTGGCAAAATTATGCAAAATCCTGATCATTCTCTTGCAATGTCTTACCCGTCTAAAGGCGTCATTGATCCTTGCCCAAGTTGTCTCTAAGTCGCAGGTCCCTACGATTAGAGACTACAAAGTCTTTTCATCTTTGGTAGTCATCTTCCTGCCTTCTCCGCCAACCGATACTCTGGATCACACTCTGCAGAGTCTGGAAAAGCAACGTATGTCCTGCATGCATGCATGAGGGAGCAGAGACAGATCTTGTTCAAGGCTTCAACGCTTTTTGAAAAAAACAAATTGCACTGTATCCATCTGTATCCTACCAGATTTATGTAGATTGTGATTTTGAATGATTTTGATGCTGAATGACGCTGCGTGAACTGCAACACCTGGATGCACACAGGTTTTCCAGCTTGGCTGGTTACAAAAGCTTCATTGCCGGCAAGTGCAACAGCTCGTCTCAAGTCAATGGCAAGCCAAGTGCTGCTGCACCGAGTCTTTGCAAGCAAACGAGCTCCCGTTGCAGTAATTACCCCACAGATCTCCAAAGACTCCAATCATGAACAGAAGGCTTCCGAGCAGCCCGCTATTTGCTCATTTCTGTACAAACTGGCATGTCAACAAGGCCACTGCTTCCAATTTTGTGCAGGAAAAAGGGCAAGAGATTGCAAGAAGACCAAAGATGATAAACGAAGAAACGGTGGCGTTTTAGGGTCTTAATTCTATACGGTGCTTCGCTTCAACGCGCACTAAATTGGAAGAACATACATTTTATACGGACTTTCTGAACCGTTGCTAATTGTTGAGAAAAAGTATCCTCCTCAGCAAATGCTAGCCTAAGACCTCTTGTTCTCAACTGTATTAAACAGTAGGTACGCAGCAGTGCTTGGACCCAAAGCCAAAACTCAAAATCAGGAGGAAAAGTTCGCAGGAATTTGGATCTTCGACTTGGGGAGGGGGGAAGTTGGACTCTGGGCCTCTGGACGTCAGCAAGAAAACCCACGTTTTTTTCAGGCAGTAGACTCAGTAGACTCCAAGAAAGGATAAGCAAAATTCCGGAAACCCTTTCACCTATCTCGGTGCAGAGCAAACATTTGCTACATTCCCACATATCCTTTGCCTCCAGGGAGGAGTGCAGAATCAGAAATAGATAGATAAACATATATAATCATATTATAATCACAACATTATATATTATACAATTGAAATATGCTGGTTGATGCTGGTTGTCTTGAGTTGCTTTCAACCTTGACCGTTCTTTTGCTGGAGATGCTGGAGCACATCTGACCCGCTTCATAACTTCACATCCATCTTCGCCATTGCTCTATGTTTTCTACACTTCAACTGATCACAAAGCAAAAAAATGTCCGAAGCAAAAGAAAGCAGACTTCACATAAAAGAAGATGATACGAAGTAAGAATCAACAAGCAGTCGAACATGCAAGCTGCAAAGCCAAGGCCAACGGGTAGCTCTTGCCATTAGCAGTTTAGCCACGAGACGATTGTTTCAGAGTACATAGTAGCACCGCATTCAGCCAAACAGAGTAAGCGCAGCCAGCAGTTCCGCAGTACTGTCGCAGTATCCTAAACTTGGATGACCTTCACATACCTTCACTTATTACAGAACCTTGCGTAATGTTGTGTAGTGAAGGTCATCCAAGTTCATTACCCTGTGATATCCTGTGGTTCTTTTCAACATTGCAGTACACTGTTTCACTTCTTCACTGCGTAACAGCCATGCAAATCAGGCCTGCAGTCAGTGGAAGGAATCAATAACGATAAAGCCTTGGTCCGAGAGCAGTGCTTGAAGCTTCGCTACGGGTAGAAAGGGCTTAGCTGCCGACGTCATGCGCTGGAGGCAGCAAACAGGATTCCTTGCCAGGGAAAGTTTGTAGAGAACGTTTCTCTGGACTGTCCATGGAATGGACTCATGTTTGGGGATTTAGATTCTTAGATGGATTTTTCACTAGCTTTTGGGTCACTGGACTTGTTCGACACAGGACGATTCAGAAACCAAGCTCCAAAAATGAGAAGCAGCTCTGGGGAGGCAGCTGGCATGTCGACAGGCATCTCGGCTCCATCTAGCACGTCGCCACACTCACCGCAAATCAGGTGCTCCTCCACACTCAAGTTTCGCCGCTTCAAACCCATCAACATGCTCTGCATCGGCTAGGAAGAGTTGCATGAGTCTCATCATGGTAACAGATGTAACAACATGAACATGGCCTGGTGGGCTGCAAAAGAACCGAGTTGTCCACGACATACCACCACCAGCCAGGCGCTTGAAAATCAGGCCAGGGGTCAGAACAATATAATTGTACTGGGTGAATTGTAATATTTCACCAACCCCAAAAACCTGGAACTAGGTACACGATGGTACACGTACAGTAGGAATTCCTCACACAAACCAACTTTTGCCGTTGTCGGGTGGCGGCACGGAGGTCCCCATAATTTGGATAGCTTCAAAGTTTGTCAAACTTAGGCTCACATCCAGTATGTTCATTACGTGTGTATATCCATGTTTCATATACAATATATATGTCTATATATAAATTAAATATATATATATATATTGAATATTGGTGTCATGGTGCGTGTGTGAAGTAAATATTATATATATATACATGTGTACTGGTATGCGTCAAAACTTCAATATTGCTATACGGGATTCAAAAAGAGTAGAAACAATAATTACATCAAATAGATCCTTGAATATCAAAATCTGCAGATGTGTCATTGCAGCACCTCGTGACTCCAAATCCCAAAACATGTCTCTTGTGATTTTTGCTGTAAGCTGCACAAAAGCAGCTTCTTGATGTTCCGTCATTTTCATTCATTTTCAATGTCATGTGCGGATTCCGGAAGCGGGTCCCACGCAAAATGTATGCAAGCATCTGCTGTGCAGGATGGTTGGTGCGGGATGGTTGCATGCACACAAGCATGAAGACATCCTAAAGGGGAGAAGGCCGTGCCACTGCAATTCATTCAAGCCTGTATCAAAAAACAATGGAGTACAAAAGAGTACATGGAGAAGGTTGTGCCAGTGCATTCTTTGTGCTTTGGTATGCAAGGTTCGCAAGCTTGGACACATCATATTGAGGCATAAAAACAGCATATAGCTGCTGCTTCTGCAATTGCCGCGATGTTCTCAACAGGCTCAAAGCACGCTTCACAAAGGCTGTTTTTTCACCTCATCATGCGCTGCTGAAGAGTAGCAGAAATGAAGTGAAGCATTTGCATCCATAAGATACATTTTGCGCTACTTTTTTTGGCCAGGGCATCCAGAGGGTTTGCGCTACATGCTTTCTGCGCCCTAAGTTGCTTGTTGGGAAACCTTCGGGAAAACAAGAAACGACTGGAAAATTCCTACGACAGCACGTAGCAACAGTGTTGTCCCGTTTTATGTCTAGGTTCGATCCGGAAGCAGTCCTCCAAGGCCGCTGATAGGCGAGATCTTTCAGTGCTCGGCTTCATATACCTGCGCGGCATTGCCACACCATGCCAAACGGAATTCCTCTGGTTGAGATTTTGGATCAGCATGGATCAGCCACATCTTTCAAACAACAGGACAAAGCAATGGTTCATGCAGGACGATATCTGATGATTCCTTTCCCTTTTCGAGAATCAGGCAAGATTAAGGTTTGCATCATGGAGAAAATTGGGAAGACCCGTTGGATGTTGGGCAATGGGCACAGTATGTCATAGGTTGTCTTCCTACCAGGGGCCTGCTGACAGTGCCCCATGTGACAAAAGTTCCTGCCAATATTTTGATGGTTAAAATTTCGCTCTTTACCCCAAAACGACAGAATGGCCAAACATTGGCAAATATAGGGTAAAGCCCCCCAAAGACAAACGCCGAAGTCCAAAGAACAGGATTATCGCCAAGGCTTAAATTTCTTGCCTGGGGACTAGTCAAAGTAGGACGTAGAATAGTGAATCTACAACACATCCGTTGTCCGGCATTTGATTTCAGTTCCAACCTGTTTCTGTGCCGTTGAGTCGTACTGGAAAATTACCGATGTCAACACTTCCTCGGTACATAAAGATCTTATGAACGTGCCGGTTAAGAGGAAGGTGTAACTACTCATGGCATCTACAACGCGTGAAACCATTGCACGAGTCAATTTTTCTCTATCAGACTCATCGCTTCAAAGAGCGCACGCTGAAGGTGGAGGAACGTCATGCAGAGGGTAGTCGAGCACCTGGAAGCTGCAGTCGCATGGAGCTGACGAACTTTCACGGAATGATTCAGCCAATCGCAAGCCACATCTGTTGCATTATCACAAAGAGGCCAAGGAATACAGGATAGATCAGGATAGTATAAATATATAGTATACTATATTAGTTAAATCATTTTAAATCAGGCTGAAGTTGAATCAGTGTGTCTTTTGCTGTCTTTGTCTAGGATGGATGCTGGATCGTGCCCAAGTACTTCCATACGAGTAGAATAGAAATGATAGAGTGAATGGAGTGAAATCTGTCGTGCATCTCCTAGCAAAAAGCATCAAAACACATTAAAACAAGGGTCACCATGGACGCAAGCCTTGTAGTCAAGTCGTGCAGGCGGCTCAAGAGACAGAAATTCTTCAAAGTTGTCCAACTCAACGACCTGCCAGGGAGGGCACAATGAAACTTGACTCAGCTACGCCCTCAATGAGCACAATATGGGCCAAAAAGAACAAAACAGGCGAAAAACAAAACCTGGAACTAGTATATGTTGCATGGTGTTCGCTGCTAGCTTTCAGCATTCAAAAGCGCAATCGATATTTGGATGTATGCTGGGATATTCATGTAATTGCCCGACCCTGCATGGGAAATTTCCGGAGGAAACCCTTGGACAGAGGAACATCTTTGGAAGTCAGCAAGTAATTAATTACATGCTTCATTCTTGGCTTCTTCGTTGGTCCGAAGTGTGCCATGTCCGGGCCCATTCGATCAGGTGTGTTGGCGGCCTTCCTCCGTAACACAGCTTGCATCTGTATCACTGCTATCAAGAAACCCCCCCCCACCGCCCCACCCGGTCCGCAACACACCTTTGCATAGCTGCTCTTCGGACCAATATTCCCATACACAGACACAGTGATCAGTGCCGATATCAACACCGTCCGCAGCGGCGTGGAAGAACAGCAAGGCCGACCCAATCAAAGGGTAAGGCTGAGGGCCAGGAGCTTACATACGCGCACCAGCTTGGCAAAGATGAGTACAGCTCCCAAAGAGCAATATCGCTAATATTCGCTAATCTTACAAGTTCATACGCATCCGCAACTATGAAGTTGGAGGCACTTTAGGCAAAGTAAATGTATGTGCCATTTGCAACTCATTGTGGTCGTGAGTCATGGCCCTTTTCTTTGCTACTCTTCTATTGATTCCTTCAAACCTCTTCGCTTGCGCAACTGTGGCGAAGCCACTTAGAGACTGTGAGGTCATAGACTGTAGAGTTTCAGTTGCGAACCTCCACTCGTTGCCTTTCCTCTGCAGAAAAACCCAACCTCGCAACACAAAAACTGCATGCCGCTTGGGCTTTCTAAGAGTATTTGAGAAGCCGTGAGTGACAAATCGTGACAGTATTGCACACTTTCAGCGAGGTTTGTTGCATGTGATCTTTACGTATCTTTGGCATGCCACTCACTCCGTGATGTTGCTTGGTGAGCGTCAGTTATTCTCTAGATGTCTCTAACTCTAGCGGCTTGATTTATACACCGAAGCTTGGGCTCCATGCGTCCGCGTTGGCGTTTGCAATGGGAGAACAAAGTCTTTCGGGATGTGAACCTCAGCGGTGATCTTGTCTCAAACTCGTTGCACACGGTCGAATAACCACTCCGAAGCATATATGTTCCCGTGTTGCGATGTGTTGCGTGTTAGCAAGCCCCCCCCCAACGGTACGGTCCCCATACCTAGTACCACGTTGTAGTAGTACTAGTTGTAGTAGTAATAGTAGTACTACTACTACTATTATTACTACTACGTAGTACTAGTACTACTCGTATTAGTACTACTTGATGCTACTTAGTTGTACTTCTACTTCTACTGCTAAAATATTACAGCCAAAACATGTGTGTTGCCCACGGCCCCGCGGGAACATTCAACGAGAAAGCTAAAAAACGCGGCAGGCATGAGTATTTTGGGCATTTGGGAAGTTGATCGTTGGTCATGCTTGGGAGTTGGATCCTTGACCTAACTCCCTCTCAAACCCGAAACCCTAAACATTAACCCTAAAATCCAAACCCTGAACCCTGAACCCAAAAAACAAACCGAAGACCCTAAAAATCGAAACCCTAAACATCCCTAAACCCTAAAAACCTAAACTCTAAAGCCTAAACCCTGTGTGGGCGACACGCGTGTTTTGTGGGTAATATTGCATTACTACTACTACTACTACTACTACTACTACTACTACTACTACTACTACTACTACTACTACTCCTGCTGCTGCTGCTGCTGCTGCTGCTGCTGCTGCTACTACTACTACTACTACTACTACTACTACTACTTCCACCCCACCCACACCACAGGCGGGGGTACCATGGGTTAGGGAGCCACCACCACTGCATCATATATAATATACCCATCTTCTAGAAGTACAGAATTGGGGAGGAGGGGTGGACCCACGAAAATGTGCTCTGTAGAATCGAAGTGGTGACGTTTGGACCTGTGTAGCATCAAAAAACTGTTGTCACAGCAACACATCAAAAAAGCGAGGGCAATATGTGGTGTTCCAACTTTTTTCCAAATGTGTGCTGTACAGATTGGGGGGCATTGCCGTATTGCCATGGATCTTGAAGAAGAAAAGCATGAAAAACACAAAGAACTTTCATTTTAGATATTCAGTGCCATATGCCTGGTGAAAAATACCTTAGAATAGCAAAACTTTGCCATACTACTTGGTTTGCTTGGTGGTTCTGGTAGTAAATGACACGCTGCAACAGTTTTTCAATATTCCCAAAAAAGTAGTCTCAACATGTGTCATCGACATGAACATGATATGATTATGTATCTCGCGTCTGCAAATTTGTGTAAATCATCTCATATGTGCAATATGAAAGGATATATTGAACGTAAAATATAGGTAAATATCATATCATTATACATAAATATCTTATCACATATTTCGAATTCAAAACTAGATATAATAGAAATCGTATTGGACATATGGTCATGCATGTCTGAACATGTGAACATCTACATTTATATACAAGCTACTAAATAGAAAGAATAAGAATAATATACATAGTCTACTAAGTATACATAGGCAAAGAAAAACTAAGGGCACGCTTGGCAGATGTTGCCACCACATCTTGAACTCTTCGCGCTAAGAACAATCCATTGATATCTTTTCGATTGACGCCGCCTCGTTCAGAGAATCCCTGCTGTATTGGGTGGAGTTCACCGACCCAATGATAAATCTTATTGAATCTTGGAATATAGGTTGCAGGCATCCTGGCCAACATTCCTCCTATATCTGACAGATTCTGACAGTATGAAGCAAATAGTGAACACATGTCAACACGGCCATACCATTCCGTTGCCGAGGAATTTATGTGTTCCTCTTTCTGAGTCAACCTTCTGGTCTCGTTTTTCCCAAAGCCGTGACAGGATGCGATGGGTATGGTCCTTTGGGTCCTGCTTCTGTGTCTTTTAATGGATTTTTGGTGTGTGCGTGTAGCAACACGTAGGAAAACGGGTCATGGGCATCTCAAGCTATATATCCTGAATCGGAACAGGTCTGAAAGTTGCCAAGGAGATGTATGTTGAACGAGCATTGCTCCGACAATGCTCAAAGATGGGTTAGTTTCCTGCACAATGGTTTAACATGGTACGAGTAAGTAATGGCATTTGAGATTTGAGACGATTCATTGTCCGGTACGAGGAATTGAATACGCGGAATTTATAATTTCTTCAAGATCAAATCCAACTTGAAGCGTGAGCACGCCACGCGAGTGAAACATACACCCGGTTGCATCTTTGGAAAAATTTGCATGCTCCTGTTGACGGGGTTTCCGCTACATTGGAAGGGGCCCACTGGTTTTTTAGAATCTTGAATCTTGAAGATGTGTGCGGAAGATGTGGGCGTCAATTCTAGCCTGCAGTGCAGTAGCTTTTCTTCGGAGCTCTTTCATTCCTTGAATTAGTATTCCATCTTCTACATCATGGAACTGAAGGACGTCGTCCGAAAAGAAAAGTAATCTTCCAACCACCACTTTTCAAAGCTCAGTCTTTGACCCACGTCCATGCATGTTGCAAAGTGCACAGTTTCACGATCTTCAAAGGATTCGGATCTTCCACGTTGATCCACTTTGATTGTTCAGTGCATCTGAGCGCAAGGCTGCCAATAAGTCGCCATCCGTTTCATCATCTGCTCCTCACCATGGATGGCCATGAGCTGTGCCGCTATGCAATAAGAACTGGACAAAAATATGTAGCATACCTCTCTATCCGCTAAGCACTACGTCATCCGAGAAACTTCAAGAAACCTAACACATCTAGTGCCCCGCATTCTGGCCAGGCCATCCTGTCCTTTGACCTCGAACTTCTTTTGCACCTTCTCGGCTTTCACTAATGTTCCCGATGCAGCCGCCTTTTATGCATGGAACGCACGGGTCGATGATAAAAGCACAGCTTGAGATGTTCTGAGAGAGACCCACATTGATTTGGTGTGCATGATGGCTCGACATTTAATGATAGTAGTTGCAACGAGATGATTCAAACAGCCTTGTTCTCAGCCTCAACCCACGCCTGCCAAACACAGGCGGCGAAATTCATCATGATACCAATGTGTACCAATGTGTTAGATTTGATGAGGAAGGCTTGGGTCGGCTGATGGCGGCTGTTGTAGGCCAGGGTCGTGGAAGTAAGAACAGTCTCCCAAACAATATGTCAGTATGAACTTTAATGTGCACAAATCAGTGACAAAGCTCCACTCTTTTTACATCTGAGCTGCGTATGCTTGATCACACAGCCATGGTGGAGCCAGGATTTCACATGCAACCACCAATGGCAAAACCCCATAGGGAAAAAGCTGGCAAGTGTGGCTGGTGGTGGGGCGGAGGTGGCAAAGCTTGAGAACAGATTCATCGTTTGCATGTCACTAAAAGTCAGTGACAAAGCTCCACTCTTTTACATCTGAGCTGCGTATGCTTGATCACACAGCCAATGGTGGAGCCAGGATTTCACATGCAACCATCACACCCATTAGCTTCATGCCTATCACTTGCTAGCTGAGAACAAAAAGACCCACGTTGGTTGTGGGATACGACACGCATGAAACTTAATTGCTCGAGACAAGATTTCAAGAAAAAGGTCCATCGCTTTCAGAACTTTGGTCCGGGAACGGTTCGTAAAAACGTTGCCTCAGTGTAGCTGAAGAAAATGGCCAAAGTCTTTCTTCTTTCCGAAGGTCGCCGAATCCTAATTGGACCACCAAAATCAGATCAGGCTGTTCCATCTTCCCAACCTGATGTCGGGCTGCTCGAAACCTTGCCTTAGGATCGACAATGCGTAGCAAAAGGTGCTTGACAGAATTGTTGACATCTCCTGGTAGAATCAAGTCCTTTCTGCAAGCAATCACGACTTCACCGATCCGCAACAATGCTCCCCATGCCAATGCGAAACATGCTGCTTCACGCCCAATGCCACAGTAAGCAAGCGGTAAATACGGCCAGCAATACCTGATGGGGCATTGCAGCATGGTGCTCCGTCGGCTCCATAGCACCCCACATGAAAGCGAGGTCCCAAGCAGCACCAATTGATCGTCTAAGGATGGGTCGTCGTGAAGTGACGCCGTTCAGCGTCTCGGCATACTTGTAGTATGGTTTCCCTAATCGAAACAGCATATGTCCGTACTCCGTCAAACACCTGTTTATCTCGTCGAAATCCGGTGGCTGTGAAAGAAAAACTTCACCAAACATCTTGCCCTTCCCATTCAACCACGCTTCAAGATGAACGAGCAGCTCTTCTCGGGCCGCCTTAGTCCCTGCAGTCACAGGACGTCCATCATCTAGGACTTCTAGTGCCCTCTGTCGGATTTGCAATAGGCTCAGAAACACCATGGCACATGAGGATAAGGTGACCACTAGCTATTCCCCCAAAAATATTAACTGTCGTGGAGAAAGATAGGGAGGCACCTTCAGCAAGGAGAACGAAAGTCCGAAAGTCCAAAAGGGAAAAGGCAAATCCATATTGACTGCGGTCCTTCGCCTGGGTAGCGAAGAGAGGAGTCAAAATCCATACTCCATTCTTGCTGAGAAATCCAAGATGAAGCATGACGACGAAGAGACAGGCCATCTGAAGACATGGCAGCAAGGCGTGGTGAAATTATCAAAGTCAGCCTGACCCAGTTGGATACCCACCTTTTCATCTTCGGCAAAGAGCAAATCCAGATAAGGCTGCTGATGGGTAGGCCGGATAGCTGGATTGGGACTGGTTCTGGGATCTGGGTATCCCTGGTCGGGTGATCTGCTGCATTCCATCAGGTTGGCACATATCTGCCAGCTGGGTAGAGACCATAGCCAATGCATAGCGAAGATGCCTGTCTAAGCAGTGGTTTCATTGCACTGGATGAAGTCCTTCCACGAGCCAAAGAAGATCTCGAAACGTGCGAATGATGAAGATACACAAAACGGGCATCACCACCTCGCAAAGCCACTGACCGGTAAAGTTTGAGAGCTGCGGCCGTCTCCAACAGGTTCACATGTGAAGATCCTTTCCACCTCCAGCTTGCGCTTTCACGCCACCTCAAACCAATACACAGGTCATTTGATATCTGATCCTCCAGACCACCCACCTGCAACTCATAGTGCTCAACACGCCTCCCATGAGCCACAAGATGATCTCGAAAGAAACGTGCCAAAGCATCTGCAAGTCCGTCACAGTATATGGCCGAAGGACGGGTGTACTGGCCTTCGATGCGAACGTGAGGGTGATCACAACTACACCTTCTCCAGCAACTCCACCTTCATGTTGACCCCCACAAAGACAAATTCTTTCTGATGTATGCTACCATACATACATGATGCCAGGAAAGCTTCTCTGGCACCAAGGGAAAGCAGCCTCCTCCACTGCCTAAGCCACCTCATCTTGCTCCGCCTGGGCTGCTCACCAAGTCCAAAAATCCTCAGCCACAATCCCACATAGAGAAGCAAAAGGGCAGCACTTGCAAGCAGGTTTCCAACTATGACACGTGGGTGGTATGGGTCATATCCTTCTGGCTTTGCATATGATCTCAATGACGGGTGCGCTGCTGGAGAAAAAGTCGTACAGGGAAGCCACCAGGAAAGACCTCACTCTCCTCTCTTCCATCATGAAGATCAACCAAAAGATCACTCGGTTCCCCATCAAGGGGACTATAGGTGATGTCCAAAATCGGGCCACAGACGACTCCAATCACCGCCAACCTCGATGGTTGTCACCAGATCAGATCCACCACAAACCTCGATGAAGCCAAAAGAAAGGCCGATGGGCCTAGGCACCTCTTCTCCTGCTGCAGCGCCAGGACCAAGACCATCTTCATCTTCTCCATCATCTTCTCGTGACAAAGACGGCATCACCATCGTCTTCAAACCAAGGATCATAGCATTTCAAAATAGCCCTGGCTCTGGAATGGATGGGGACATTGGCTCCTCTCTTATCAGCATCCCTCCATAGCATGAGATGTCGGCTTCAGTGATCCCACCCTTCTGCAATGAAGCATCTGAGTGTAGCAAAAATCTTTGGCAGGGTAGGGGCAGCCAAGTTCGAAGCCAAAACAGGGACCAAGGCGGCAACCACAGCAAGTTCTGAAGCCGCAGATTGACTCAGCTTCCACAATTTGGGCTCCTGCGTGTTGAGCTCAGAAGACGGGATCACATGGAAGACCTCCTGTAGGGCACTCATCGCAGGCCTCCTGAAGAGCAGCATTGAGATAATCGAGCCGAACTATGGGCTGGAATGCAAAACGTCTGAAGTCACCGGAAGCGAAGCAGACATAGATGCGCCATAGCCAAAGACAGCCTCTTCTCAGCAGGTAGCCCACAAGAGACCAATCCACCTTCGACCAGAAACCGGGAATCGATCTCAGCTCCGACGACTTTGAAGCAATCACGAGCACATCTTTGTCGTCTGATCCAAAAACTTCTTCAGATGTATAGGCCTCCTTTGCTTTGTAGAAAGCCTCTGAAGATCTTGCTCTGAAGGAAGGCTCACCAACCGCGCACGCGCGCACGTCTTCTCGAGATATTGCGAAGTAATCGTCGATGTAGAGGCCCTCGACACATGGATCACCTTGAAGGCAAAAACCAGACTGAAGCCTACTTGGTGATTTCAAAAGTGCATAGGCCTCTAACATCCCTGCATGAGCTTCAGTCGCGATCTCAACACCGAGGTGGTCCCCCTGGAACAGGGATGCAAAGCAGGGCGCAACGATTGTGTCATCTGAAAGGAGCAAGGATGGCTGATCAACACCAAGAAAATCTTCTTCTGCTTCCCTTCTCTTCTTGCTCTTCTTCCTCTGACCCCAACCTTCTACTAATCCATGGTAGGCTCCAAACTCAGCAACCTCGTCAGCTCTGAAAAAAGGAAAAAAGGAAATTCGTAGATGGTCTTTCAAAAGACACATGGAACTGGCGGTAATAAACACGTCTATCCGTGATTGCCCCAACGAGTCTTTCTTGGAAACGGATAAGGCTGAGTTGAAGGAGGCAAGGGCCTGCAGGAAGTTGTCGGCTTTGTCCATGGCACACCTTCGCGGTAGTTTTGACCGCGACGGTCGCCGAGCTGGCGATCAGCCCCTCTATTTTTGTAGTTGTTGAACACTCGAGAGATGCCACCCTGAGATCCTGGGGTAAGATCACCAGGACAAAATGTCAAAAGGCCCTGCTGATCCCACACCTTGCAAAGCTCATAGATCTTCTTCTTGTCCTCTTTGGTGACATCAGGCACAAGACGGCGAGGAGGTAGAATAGGTAGAATGGTGACCAGCAGACACCGCAGCGGCCAACCGACCAACTGCCAAGGTAAGGGCTCGGAGTTGAGCTTGGATATCCAACAGGGCAGTTTGAAGATCAGCGGGCTCAGATCCCATGCAAGTAGCCCTGGAGGCGTGAAGAGCCGTGCCCAGGAGGAGCAGGACTGCTCCGAAAGGAAGATGGCCAGCGAACAAATCCAAGTTGATAGAAAGCCAGGCCACCAAGAGCAAGGGCCAGTAGAAGACCCGAGGAAACACCCAAGGGAAAGGCAAGAAGAAGAGCCGTCATGAGCCGTCCACGAGGGGGGTCCACACCAACTGGGACAACCTAATCCCCAAAAGTTAGTGGCCAACCCTACCCTCAAGAACTCTACCAAATCCCACAACTGACCAACGTGGGGGACCATGAAAGCTTGAGAACAGATGCATCGTTTGCATGTCACTAAAAGTCAGTGGCCACAAGCAGCAGTTCGATTCTTCAGATCTTGCAGCCTTTCCACCCGCTCTGACAGCACAGCCCATAACTACATATTCGGCAAATATCACATCACTCATCAATTACATTCAATTACTCCGAACTGATCGAAATCATTAGAAAATCATCGGTGCCATGTCATGTACCACCCTCCCACTTCCTTTGTGGAAATGTTTGAGCCTTCATGTGTGGAACATTCGGCAAACACCGACCGTACTGCAATACCTCAAATATTCTTACATTATAAGCCTTATCGTATCTATCTGAATGCTAAGTTAAAAGTTAATAGTTATGTTCATGATTCTATCATCTCATCGAAACTTGAGTACGCCGTACGTTTGCACAAATCATGCCGCTTGCTGTCAAAAAATGTCTGAAGTTCACTTGTGCCATCTTGTGCTACTGCTCCTAGTCCCAGCCTGGCAGCTCTTCCTGTCGACCACTCCTGCTTCACGGCAGGCCTGTGCCAATATATGTGACCGGACGTTTCAAACGTTTTCATTTGCATGCGTTTGCTGGGACAAATCTCAAGTTGAAGGCTTGGACAATTGAGGACCAACAACGTTCTGACAAGCTCTTCGAATTTCAATGAAACTCGGACAAGGCCTGCAACAGCATGATGCATCTTTGTTGGGCTCTGACTCGCATCAGCACCTGCCAATATCGCCCGACACTTGCGAGGAGGCTGGTACTTGCAGTATTCATGTGCCAAACATCCTCGGCACGGGTCCTAGGCCCAATTCTTCAGGAGTGTGGAGATCGGCATTGTTAGTGCTTGGAACTTGGAAGAACACCACACAATTTAAGGAAAAAATGCTGAATGAATTGGCATTTTACCCGCTACAGTATCTGGCTGGCTGCCTTGCCAAAGCCAAGCGCCGAATGTTGTGAACTGCACGAACATGTCATGAATTTGTCACTGTAAGATTGGCACGTGTAATTACATGTATGTACTCTGTTTGATGATCACAAAGTCAAGAGAGGGAGAAACTAAGAGGCTTTGATGCTGTCATTCCATCTTTGCAACAGCTTTGCCCAAAGGACCCAAGCATGCTCGCCAAAATTATTGGAACATACTATGACCAATATAACAATACTAATACCATATAACTATCATAATATATATATATATATCAACCTATATCTCAAAATATGGCAAAAAAATCAGTTATAGAAACCAAGTCGAGCGAACCAGCTCCTGAGGCCGTGGCTTTTGAGCCAGCTCGTACAAACCGCTCAATCACTTGCAGTCTGACCTGGTACCGTGGGGAATTACAAAACCTCAAAACCAGAATCTGAGGCGAACCGTGAAGTCTCGAATGCGATGACATGCTATACTGCCAAGACATACTATCGCCATCTACCGCATACTATTGCACGCTCTTACTGCGCGGCTTGAACAAGCACTGGTCTCCTAGCCAAACATCTTCCAGCCACCCCACATCCCCCCTGGCAATGAAAGAGTCACCTGCCGAAGCCACCCACTACAGTAAACCTAAACCTGTGTGAAGTACTCCAGAGGTTTCGATATCATTCATTCATTATCTGAAAAGCTGAATTATACATATATTATATTATATATTCTATCATTCTTCTATATTATATGAACCCTTCATCTTATACTTTCCCTAGCCTGCATGGTAGCATATGCTTTGTAAATGCTTCTATGTGGGATTCAGGTTTGAGATTGTTTGATGTCTTTTTGGACCTCTTTTAGTTATATATTTATAACTATGGTACGTCAACCATCGTGCCACAGTCAAAGACTCAGAAGTGATTATTCAGAAGTGCTCCCGCGGGTCGGTACATCAAATCCCGTAGGAATCACGGCTTCCCTGCAGAGAAGGTATCATTGGCACATTCGTCCCACTCTGGCTTCGATGCCTAGGAGGTCATCGCGATGAGGAGCTTCTGACCAATGCATCACCCATCCCAGGGTCTTCTGAAAGAGAGCACAGCTAGACCTTTTTTCAGACCCTGGGTGCGAAAACAAGTGCATGTGCTTCATCCACATTCTAAGGCTGATAAGACCAGGACACCTCTGAAGGAGATGGTTGGTGCTTTAAAAAAATAACAACTTTAACTTGCTCTATCTTAATGATATGGTGCATGACTCGTGCTTCTTGCAAGATTAACTTGACATAAGTCGCAAGCGGGCTTGAAACTTGCTGGGACCGCGATGTTGCTGTTTGACAGAACCTCCAGTTCAAGAGTCTTGGACCGTAACAGAAGCCCAACTGTCCTAACTACCAAACGGACCTGAGACTGTGACAAAGAATCCCCTACTGAACTATTTGCAGGTATCACATTGCACATGGGCGACACGAGTGTGTCTGAGCAGGATACAGATTCAACGCGTTTCACATCGTCATCGATTCTGTGCTGAAAGAGGCTTTCATACCTCTCAGCCAAGTTCGGAATGACCTTTGATCATCAATTTGCCCCACGTCAACTCTTGATTTTTGACATTCTACCCGAAGCTACTGCTGGAAAGGATCTTTGAACCTCCTGCTAAAGAGCACCGGCAGAGACAATGGGTCAAGGAATGCGACCTATAATATATATATATATAACTATATATATGATTAAATATATATAATTATATAAATATAATTATAAATAATTATATATATATGGTAAAGATATGTTGAGCTGACAAGGAAAAATCGGACCAAACAAACTCAGGGTATCTCAGGACTTAACTAGTCCAATAATGTCCAATAAGATGGCAAGAAAATAATCGTTGAGTTGAGTCAGCCATTCAGCCATTCACTGGCCAGCAAGCACTGTATGTAAAGGGCACCAAATGCAAAGGCATATAATTAAAGCACGCAAAAAGGGGACTCTAGAGAGAACATGAAAGAACGTCGACATTGGAAGCGCCTTGATGCGGACGACTAGGCTCATAAAAACAGCGAAAAGAAGAGCAAATGACAGGGGATAAGCTGCATGTCCAGAAACCATGAAATGCCATTGAATATCTCCTTGCCTCCTTTTTCTTGCAGCCTCGACTTCTGCAATGGCGCTCTTGTTTGGTGGCTCTTCACCGCTCGCTCGGTTGCCTCACGGTCTGTTCAGCACTCGACTGTCTGAGCATTTTGGAGGTGGGCGCCCGTGAAACTGCATCGGTCGCTTGTCATCATGACGAGATCATAGATGGAACAAGCTTACTTGTTACATTGTTGAACAGATCAAATAAAGAATGCAATTGGTCTAAGATGTCGGCTTTTGAGTTCTTTGTCTTTGTCCCGCTTGTTGACCTCAGGGTCACACTTTTCAGGAGGTTTTAGGTTTTTTGAGGATTGAAGACTCCGGTCAGTATGGCATTGCCTTCCGGACCTTCCCATATCCTCCACGAGGTCACGGCCTCTCGATACTGGAGTTCAAAACGCACCTCCTGGGCTTGCCTGTCGTCTTCAATAACCTGCTTGACGGAGGGAAGCTTTTTGTGGACTAACGAGTTTGGCTGGCAGGTGTACTGGTAGTCAAACGGGGTCCATCAGCTGAATCTGTTTGAAAATGCACAAACCAAACTTATTGTTGCATCAGAACATGCACGCAGTTGAATCACGTCAACACCCTTCACTATGTGGCAGTCTGTTTTGAAATTTGGAATATTCTGAGCCTGTGAGTGGTGCGATGTAGTGCGTAGTTAGAAAATTAGAGAAAAACTGCACTCGTAACAAGTACATTATCTATATAGTCAACTTCGGGATATCAAAGATACATGAAACTCACGCGTCCCTACGGTCCTTGCGAAGAACAACATGCGACGCGTCGCCCACTACTGACTACCCAGTGAAAAAGACGTGCGAACACACGCACTCTTGGTGGTAAGCACGGCCTCGAAAGAAAACATCAAAGAATTCTATCATGTCGATGAAGCTGGTGAAACCAACGGGTACCGACTATTTACATCTTGGATTTATCTATCACCTTTTACTTTACTGCTATGCTAATTATGCTAATACTTCGCGTGCAACACAACATGAGGTCACTGCCATAGTCACTGCCATCCGCTGGCCTCTTCCTCAAGGTTGTCAATGCCATCCGCAATTTGACGGCGACGAGAATCTGCTGCCTGGAAAAGTGCAGCAAAAAACAACATATATATTAAATATGTATTAAATATCGTTAATATATATTATATATCCCTATTGCGGTGTCCATATGTTTCCATTTCTAATCTCTAATCTGCAAATTGTTGAATGGCACTTTGCATTGTCAAGCTCACGCCCCATATTTCCCAGCGTCCGTGCAAGGAACCACGTCCAGAGGCTTCCAGTTCACCTCTGGCAGTTTCTATTCTGACATGTTTTCTGGCATTTTTTCTGACATTCCTTCTGGCATTTCTCGCGACATTCTTCTTTCTGGCATATCTCCTCACATTCTGCCTCACATTTTTTCTGACATTGTTTCTCAATCTTTCTATATCTTTCTGACATATCTCCTGACATTTTGCCTGGCATTCTTTCTGGCATATCTTCTGACATTCTTTGTGCTGGTTGAGGTCCGGCAGAGAACACTGGCAGCGTAGGATAGTGGTTGAGGTCTGGCAGGGAACACTGGAAGCGGGGGATCGCAGTTGACAAGGAGGAGGCGAAGGAGGAGGACGAGGATTAGGAGGATGGGAAGGCTGAGGAGATGGACTGACATAAAATCTAACAACCCTCACCTGACAGGTGGGGAAGAACAGAAAAGAACACCAAAGCCGCCACCACATTGAGCAATAGCTGCAGAGGGTTTTGAGTCCGAACCTGCAGGATCATATCATATGTACATACGAATGTTCATGATGCTTCTGTCGCCTTCTGCCTCGCTCAGGTTGACTCAGTCAAGCGTCACATACAATCAGTCATATTTTGGGTCGTGGAACAAGCAATTATGAGCAGCCGAGTAGCCATGGCAAATTTGCCGGAGATCATTGGACGTCATTGGATGATCGATGCTGGAAATCCAACCGTTGGATGTGTGGTTTGTGGATGTTTGTGGATGTTTGTGGGACCCTCCAAGAGGAACATAGAAAAAGAAACCTAAACAAATTTCTAAAGAAATTATAACAAATTCAAGCCCCACAAACCACTCTCTGCACTGTCTAACCTCACGGCAACTCCACAGCCTCGCGTTGCTCACGGATGAAGGCTACCAGGTCCTAAGAACAAAACTCACTGAGCATCTGTCCTTGGCAAATCCTTGGCAAATTCTGCCATAACATATTATTGTGGTGATAAGTATAAAACCGTATAAAACCTATATATCCATATAATATCATATAATCATATGTCAGCCAGAAGAATCTAAAACGGGCAAGAAACAGTACGGCACTCCTATCACAAAAAATAAACGAAGATAAATGAAGAATCGATGCGTGTCGAATGAAAAAAATCAGGGAAAAAAACGTCAAAGATCATCAACTAACAAAATTAATAATTAATCAAAATTGAACATCTGTCCTTCAAGGGCAGCTTGCCAGCAGTTTGGTTCAGAATGAAGTTCGTCGAACTCTGGTCGGCTCGTGAAGTTGGTACCTGGCCCATGGCAATTCTGTACGTCCATGGAACTTCTCCCTGCAATGAATCATGAACAATGCATTAGTAGGACATCCATGGACATCCCACCTTGATGCCATTGATAGTCCTTTCAAGCTCGTCCACTTTAAAGGTAGGGTGAATCACCTCACGGCAATTTTTTGAGAACATAAGCCATCAAGTCGAAGCATCATTGACGCAGCAGCTTGAACTCACCTGTTTTCCATGCCAGAACCCTTGGAATAACCTTCCCTGCGATTTTTGCTGCATTGCATTCAGTAGTTGCTGCTACAGAAATATCGGTAGTACATACGTAGGAACATAGTCCCAAAACGAATCATAACATGCAGGTCCGACTGTCGTCATTCGCAACTTGTGGCTGCCGGACCAAGTACACTTTTTACATGACATTTGTTGCAAGACCCCTTGATCGGATTTATAGTATGCGGTAACTATTCAAATAAAATAGACACATACTGCAATCCAACTCGATGAAATATACTGTATATATATATATGTATTTATATATATATATATAGAAATATTGATAATTCATACTAGTGTTTTGCCAATCATGAAATCATGAAATGCATTGTGAAATGTATTTATACATCATGTACCTATATATATTGGTCTCTCTCAGTGTGCAGTGAACTCTGGTTGATACGCTTTGCCCAGGTCTTAGCTTCATGTTGCTGTATACTGTATACGTACAAGTTTCATCGATGTTCTTGGTGTGTGTGTGTGTGTGTGTGCTGTTTATTTTTGCATATTGTTTGCATTCGCAGGTGACCCCATTCTTGTATCCTTCTGCATCGCATTTCCGGTCAACTTCACCATCACTACCACCATACCAAACCATGCCAAAAGCTCATTGGATTGATACGATAATTATTATCGATTCCTCACTTTGCATCGCAGCTGCCCGCCTGAAGCGGACCCTTCTTTCTTCCCTGCACGGTTTTAGGAGGTTTTTGGAAGTTTTTGGTTCTGGCGCCCTGACTTGCGACAACAAAATTGCCCCATGATGTCCCATGCATCATTTCTCCACAATCGAGTTCAAGCTCTTGATTAAGTACCGTCTTGGTATGTTTTGCCCTGTTGGCTTACCTTGAGTTTGTTCAAGGTAGCCACCTTTTCCTCCTGAGGCAGGAAAGGGTACATAGTAGACTTGACTAGACACAAGCGAAGTAACATTAAAGCATGATAAGACATGGCAAGACATGGTAAAACTGCAAACAACACGTGGGGCCAGTTTTGATGGCCCCTATCCCAGCGTCAAAGCACACAGCTCTCGAGAGTCTTCAAGCTAGTCCTCCTTCTTTTGAGCCGCCACCACGCTCCTCTCTGCCATCTCTTCTTTAAAGACCTTCAAGCAGAAACAGAATGAAATCGATAGATTCATGACTGAGACTGACAAGGCCATGCAATGCCATGCAATGACTACAAATGTCCACAACAAAACGCATGGAAACCATAGGAAGCCTCCAGCTTGGTGGCCTCCGGAGAGCATGAACCGAGCACAGTGACCTGTTAACGAAGTGCACGGATTTTGAAGCTTCGGTCCTCGAATACAACTTTTGTACAAACTGCCTACAGTATCATACAGCATCATACCGCCCCACCAGCACAGGTTCGGAATTGAACTGCGCCACTTTGAACTGAAGTTCTGCCCGGGCTGTCCTCCGCTTTTCGAACTCGTTTTTTTTAAATCTCTCCAGAATGCACCTTTCACACCTTCCCAAACTCTTCCCATTGCTCCGTCCTGTGCTTCATTGGAGCGAAGGTCACAGATATTTCGCTGCTGCCATCAGCTGGTATGATACCTGCCATGGCTGCGGAATCTTGCTGAGCCCGGGGGTTGGGCTCCAGGTGTTCAAGGGGCGCGTCGGTCCTACATTGTGGTTATTGTGTGACCACTTGAGGGGGCAGGGAATTGCCAGCAATGTCTGGTGGCGTTCATTCCAGATGTCATTCCTGGGGAATCCTGCGAATCTTCAGCGACTGGCGTCTCCTCGTTCATGTCTGGGGATTTCCCTCGAAACAAAAAGGTATGCAACTAGGCCCGTTGAAAGAAAAATCAAAATGTATACAGGGGGGTGCCAAAAAAATGCGGGAGCCAAACCACCTACAAACCTGTGGATTAGGATTAACAACCCCCCTTCGAAAATGTACGTCTCATTCCGCAGGGCCAAAAATGGACAACGGTAAAATGATTCAAAATGTACAGTAGGTTGAAAGTAGCACCTCTCTCCAGGAGCCAGCGATTACAGTTGGCACTGTCACCATCATTGTCTTCTTCCTTCTTCTTCCTGTTGATCATCATTTCGTTGATCGTCGTTAACATCCTTGTCCTCCTCGTCGACGTACTACTCCTCCTCATCATAATCCATCATTATCTATCATCCACCACGGTTGCTCTAGTCGTTGCCGTCGTGCTTGCAATGCTACATGACTGGAAAAGGTAAGCCCTTTGGCTGCCCGCGCACGTGCAATTCGGACACTGATACTACGTGGCTATACCCTTTGAATGAGCATTGCAAGAATGAATGGAAAGGAACTGCGGCACCAGGATATTCAATTCAGTCCATGCCTGCAACGTTGTGATTCTCTACGCTGCAAAGTATAATCAAAACTGATTACTTAAATCATATGTTATCAGATATTCCAACAAATCTATCATTGGTCTATTCAATACCTCACATTCACATGCTGCAGCTCTATTTGTGTATGTGCATGCGAGCGAGAAAGTAAGTAACATAAAATATTATTGAGGTGCTGGGTTAGGGTTGCGGGTTGCTGGAGTATAGAAGAGGGATATGATTCCACCACCACTCCAGATCCAACATCAATATTGAAAGCGATCCAGGTATGTGTTCGGTTGCGCAGGGTTGCATGTCAACCTTTCACATCAAAGAACGGCTGCAACGTGTTCATCCGTCATTGAGATCTGGAAATGGAGAGGAGAACGCTTCTCAGATCTTCCAAGTAATTCCGTGAAGGATTGGTTAACTGGCTAAAGAAGCTCTAGTAGGGGTTTTAGCCTGCTTTGAGACGAAGTCTCAATAATGAAAAATAAAAATAAATAGATAAAAAAACCACCGTTGCTGTTGCAAAGACTGGCTTGAGCGCTTTTGTCAAACCTTGAAGTCAGGCAGGACACGACAAAGTGGTGCAAAAAAATCCTACAAAAAATATCATCTACAGTACTACGCAGGACTACCTTATACAATACTTACTAATTTTCTATCTACCTAGGTCATTTCTATCAATGAATGATGATTTTTAGAAATAAACCATGAAATATGATATGAACATTAATAATAATTCTAGGAAAAAGTAGTTAAATGGGTTTTGGGTAATAGATAATAGGTATATATGAGTGATAAAAAAGAATGTAGTAAATGTCATCAGACTAAATGCTTGAATGAATTTGATGAAGGTAAATTATGCTGCAAAAAAAAATGTAATGAATATAGAAAAGTCCATCGTAAGAAACATAAAGATAGATGCAACGAGGAACAAAGAAAAAGATATGAAGAAGATGAAGAGTATAGAAAAAGAAAGCAAGGACAAAGAAGATTATTTGAAAGTAAAGTTGTTTTCTGTTCTGTTTGTAGTAAGTCAATGAGCCAAACATACTATTGTGACCATATTAAAACAAAGAAGCAGAATGAGGCAATACTTTAATAAAATAATTTATTGTTGTTTTTTGAAGGTGTTGTTATGGTTTTGTAGTGATGTATGTGGTAGATGGTTGATGTATATGAAAACATAAACTTCTTGTAATTGATTTTATGGGGATGTATACCAGGGTTATAGGACTCCTCGCAACGAATGTTTATGTATTTTTTCAGGGGTATATACCTGAAATATATACAGTACCAGCCATTCATTTACAGTATACATCTTATATGCTGTGTATCTCTTCGATTCTCTTCGTCCATTCAATTTAAACTTTGCTGCTTTCTGTCTCGCCCTGCCTGCAAGTGGTGAGATGCAAAGGTCTGGATGGGCCTCGACCACAGTGACCTCGAACCTTTGCAAGGAGCGCAGAAAGTGCACAGAAATGCCGCAAATTTCAAAAGCATCTTGATAAATTTGCAGCTCTTATTTTTCAAAATCTAAATCATCTAAGTCTCAGGCTCGAATTGAATCGGGATCTTGCAAGACAAAGGGATGGTCTTCGACTTTGACCTGCCGGGATAGACTCGGACTTGTACCTGCCTGCACTGCTGCCAAATCATGCCAAATTGATAATCAGGCCGTGCCGGTATGTGCCAGTATATACGCAACCAGAACATACCAGTACCATGTCTGCATGGAATGTATGTATTGCAAGCTCTAGTTTTCCATGTTTGTCATCGATTAATATCGATCAGGCATACAGGTTTACCGTAGGTTTATCCCTATCCATTTCCTCTTCAGAAATGTTGCGTGCGCACATTTGGCTGCGGGCGTGTTTGACACTGGGCCGGGCTAATGCGATTGTCATTTGAACCTTCTCGACTTCATTTTGACTCCAATGCAAGTGATTTGAAGCATTGTGCCTCCATGGCTGAATGTCCCAGATCACCGGGCAAATCTCCAAATCTGAAGTGTTAGGTGGATTCACTTGCTAGGTCCCCTGCGTTCCAATGGCAACGGAGCCGAAGTCCAACAGCCGTGGCAAAACAATGTCGTTGGCTGCTGGATAGCCGTGAATTGGCCTACAGCAGTGGACTGCTTGCGAATTGTCACTTGACAGGGACAGCCTGCTGCTTGCCCCTAAGCCTGGGACACAACCAAATTTTCAGCTAGCTCGCCGCAAAAGATCTTAATTGTGTCAGTGTGGTAGCGCCTGCCGTGCTCGTCAGCTGCCACACACAAGAATTAAACTAGCTTGCACGGAAAGCTGTCTTCCAAGCTTGCCAGGCTTACCATTCATGCGGCTCAAAGGTCACGGCAATATCTTCGCTCATTCCAGGTCTCAGCCAAAGATCCGCAAGAAACATCCAGTGATCGCAGTGATGTCATGTTTCTATATGTTTCTACTGCCTTGGGAACTTCATCCAGTCCATTCCAGTGAAGCCAACCCATCACATCCCCTCACCACGATCTTGGCACTTCAGGACCGTGCGCAAGAAGTCCTTTTTTGTCGAAGTTGATCTTGAACCATTGCGTTGCCGGACCTCTAGCAGCAGCAATCTCGAGAATGAGAGGATGCCGAGAAAATCGTTTCAAGGAACCGTATGCATCCATCATGCCATATGATCCAGATAAAAAATTGATATGAAATGAGAAGCACGAAGCAACGCTTTGCAATCCAGGCTGGGACCAATGATAGATACCCGCAGTGAGGATGGTGATATGTTCACAATTCTGAGCAGCTGCGTGTGCTCCTGACCAGTCAACACAAATTTGGACAAAGCACCCAAGAGGTCAAGAGACATGGCTTTCACGCTCGTACACATAATGAATAATATATGAATAACGCTGGCCGCTTGAGCGGAGCTGACGGCTGAACACAATTGGATACAATTGGTATTTGCCGAAGAGCCACACCATCATGTTTCAAGCCTTGTGAACCTGGAAACCACCAAAGTGTAGAATGTGAGGCCTTACAAGGACAGCAAACATGGTCAAGAATGCTGAGGATAGAAACTGCGAATCTGTCACTGTCACCGTGCACTCTTTTAGACGAATGTGGTGGAAATATGTGGAAATAAGGGAAATGATGGATGTGACACTAGGAGAGCTAATCGAGGCCTTACCTGCAGAAATCAGCAAAATTGGTGCGCCTGGTTTCAATGACTTCATTTCGGTGCAACTTCTCGAAGGTTTCCTTTTCCAAAATGGGATGCCTTGCAGGGAATTTGGAATACTTGGTACAATCCTTTCGCATGCAACACACCGATAATCACAAAACAGCCCGTGCAAAGCGCTTGGGATGCTTGTCCAAAATCATGTCTGAAAATGTCTGAAAGGCACGCAAAAAAATAAGTAATATATATATATAATATAAAAAATATATATATATATATACAAGTAATCCAATTGAATGCATGTCAAGCTGCTCGAGTCGACATGTCTGATTGGAGTCTAATTATGTTGTATACATGTTGTATACATAATTTCATGCAATTTGAGCAGGCACGGCACCTGCCAACTCCCCGGAGAGTTGCTTCTTCAGGGTACCTGGCAAAAATTGCACGGGAAGTCAAGCAGGACCGGGAAAAAGAAGGATTGATGATCATGCTGAAGACGAGTCAGGATGCCCTGCTGTCTGCATTATGTTCACCTTATGGCAATGGTGCTGCGTCACGATTTTTCACGCCTTGTACCCGTACCCAGTAGTAACTTGCTGCCAGCCGAGCCGGGGAATTCCCAATGCATCCATACTGACCTCCACTGTCTTAGCACCAGACTCTTGCAGCTATCGAAACTTGCCCTTCCAGCAAGATCCAAACGCCATCGGGAAGCCTGGTCAAACACAAATCCATATTGATGCAATGGCAGGATTTGACGAACACAACATGGTGCGACAAATGCTGTAGCTGAGGAAACGACGAGACCCTGCCAGCCTGCAACCCTGACGCCCGGAGGACTCTTGACGCTGCAGGTGCAACAAGAATAGGTGTGATGCGGATTGATGCGGTGTGAAATCTCCATGCCCATGCCGTTTCCTTCTATCATGCACGCGTCGCCCAGCCTCCCCCGCTGCTCCACGGCGCTTGTTTGAAATCCAGCGAGCAGTTTTCCGCGCCAGTTGAGGCATCTATTCCTTTGTGCCAGTTTCTTACCGGCATCAAGCCAGGTGTCAAATTTTGACAGGCCATCCAGCGAGTGAAACAACTAGAGATACACATGTTTTAAAAACTGCCTTAAGGTAATGTTTACGACTCAGGCATTCACTGGGAAACTATCAGCAAACCCTTTTCAGAGGAGCCGACTGTGGCCTACATCTGCCTTCACTGTAGCTCCCGTGGCTGACGCTGATCCCCAGCGTCCTTGGTGCCTTCCTTGAAGGCCAAGCCCACTGTGGTGACCCTGGAGAAGGAGAAGCTTCAGATGAGTTGAGCTGTAAGCTTTGCTTGTGGGACGCCGTGCTGCATAACTTGCAGGCCGACAAAGGCCGTACTGGCTTTGCTGGTCTGTCAAATGCTGGCACTGAAACTGGCGGTGACAAGAGCCCCCCAAACCTGGTCAAACTTCGACAGTCGCGGGCCAAAGACCTATCTGGCAAGTGATCTGTGATACGGGTTGACCCTGCAAATTCTGGCCTTGGTATGTTGCTGAAACTGTGGCATATAGCTGTTGGCTTGATGATGCTGAGCTTCACATCATATTCACCCAAATTGCTTTCGCTACCCGCAGCTGAAGCTGCCTCTTCCCGAGGGAGCTTTCTGAACTCGAAGCAGGGTTGGCGATAAAAGCGGCCAAAGCGAGCACACTTGAGATGTCCATCTAGAACACCTTGAGGGTCAAGTGCTTGTGGATCATTCGGAGGCACGGTCAAAAGGTCGGGCCTTGGAATCTGCTTCGACATGTTGACGAATGTGATCTGGCGCCTCTTCCTGCACTCTGGTCCAAATGAATCATCACTGCTTTTGGTTTCGTCCGGGCTTGGGATCCCTGGTGCTCTCTGCAAGCTTTGCGAACTCTCTGGAGATGGCATGTATGCTCTAAAGTCTGGCACCTTTGGCGTTGGATGTTTGACCTTCCCATAGCTGGCCAAACAATCAGTTTTTGGACTATATGAACCAACTGGCGGTCCTTGATTGGATTTTGCATCTCGCTTTTGCACTTCCGCCCGGCTACAACTCTTGAATGCGCTCGAGGGGCGCTTCTCTGGATCTTTCTTTCGAAGCACATTCCCTGAAATGTGGGGTGCATCTTCAACCAATATTTTGTTGCGAGTTTCTTCTGCAGTCACCGAGTTCACACGTTTCAACAACTGAAGAAACTGTTCATCATGACTTAGACTCTCCTCGACTTCTTCCTCTCGCACTGTTTCTGCAAGCTGTTGTACCGAGTAGTCAAAGCATGGGTCACAGCCAACGCCAAGTTTACGTCGTAGCGTATTAAGTTGCACCTCTGTAGCCCTTCCGATTGCACCTGGGACGATGGCAAGGCCCACGACATGCTCGGAAGAGGTTTGAGGTCACTTTCAACTCTACTGCCTAAAGGTGTATGCTAGAATACTATGTTCCTTTGCATTCCTAAAGCATCAACACACTCACAGGTCCTAAGCCCCATAATGTGCACCTGACTCGACCCGCAAAAACAAAAAACACAACAGAGTCGAAGAGTCGTAAACTCATCTTGAACACGTATCTACATGAACGTGGGAAAATGCTTGCAAATGCAGTTTTTTCGTCCTGGCCACTAAGAGTGTGAATGTGTTGGGTCTGCAGTTTTTATTATTATTATCGTTTATTATCTATCTATATCTCTCCAGGCTGCAGGCTGCTCCTCTTATTCTGAACAGTCACCATTGTCTTCCTGACCTGCCGTTGTGTCTCAGACAAGATACTCAAGGACTCGTCCAAAAACATTGTGCCAGTGAATGCCAGCAAGTCCAAGTGTTCGGCTGCAAGTTTACCGGACCGGGACCAATTCCATGGCAGTGCTCGTTACTGGGCACAACATTTCTGTGTGTTGAATGGAAGTTCGCCTCTTTTCCGTAAGCCTACTTGCAAATGCTCTTCGTTTCAACCTAAAGGTAGGGAGCAGCTGCCCTACTGCCAAACACACTTTTGCTCATCTGGGGATGTTTTAATTGTTTTATTCTAACCATTTCAACTCAAGGCGAACATGCTGAATGCTGGCTTTTGTTGTCGACATAATTTGGAATCCACATGGAAACACTGGAAGCTTTGGAAACAAAAAAGATCAAAAACGCATGCGGTGATGCAGCGTACTCATCCCAGCCCCTGCCAAAGCACTATGGTAGACTCTCACGGCAAAGAATTCGCAAATCCAGACAAGTTTATGATGCTCGCAACCGCTTTCTAAGAGGTCTGTTGTGAACCTTTGCTGCACTATATACACGTGTGCTGCGTGCTACAGTACTTAATGTTGAATAAGTCGCTGGTCTTGCATGGGACAAACGTTCAAACCCTACGGAACGTATCCTGCATGGCTCTTTTCGAATCTTTTTGAGTCGTTTTGACTTGCAAAGCCTCGTCATCCATAGGTGAGATCACGGAAGCACAGTCACTTCGCCAATGTAGGTGAAGTCGCCTGCACATATTGTACCATCCGAAGCTCCTGGACACCAGCATGCTGCATATTGTCCAGCAGTCGTGACAGTGGCATTTTCCCATTCAGCTTCAGTTCCATCCTCGGATACATTAGGCTGAGTCAGTTGCACACCTGACTCGTCTTGGTATGGTCTCTCGCTCGCCTTGAAGCAGCGCCCGCCAAGGCCCGCTGGAACAAGATGCATTCTATCAAACCTCCTAAGCATAACTCCAATCACTTGTAGAACAAAAGCTTGTCCTGCCATTACGGTCACTGAAAGTGGAACTGGGCCTCTCACCACAACAGAGCCGGCATTCACAGCAAAGTCTGCATCTTGGCTGCACGAATGCCCTTGATCTCCAGCACACCAGCACACCTTGAAAAATCCTCCTACCTGAATGGTCACATTTCCCCATAATGCCACTGAAACTGGTACTACAAGGGCTTTCTCAAGCGTCTCTGGCACACTGCCGTCAGAAGTGTCTGAGGCATCCGGCACACTGCCGTCAGAAGTGTCTGAGGCATTGTCAGGGTCTGGACTAAGGCTTCGGGTGTTAGGGATGGATTGATCTGAATCGTCTGCGCTGGAATTGGGCTCCGTGTCTGTCACCCTTTCCATCACATCAAGAACAAGTTCCCTCTCGCCAAAACTCACGTATTGCGAGTTGTTCGCGGCACCTTCGCCACCACATTCAGTCAAGTTCTCCACAATTCGAATGTCATCCGAGTCCAACACGTTAAAGCCCTGCACGTGGAGGTGGAAAAACATTCCGGCAACCGCAGGCGGTTCGACTTGTAAGTCTGTTGGGCCTCGCACTGTAAGGGTGCCAATTGGAATGCCCATGGACACAAGTCTCACACCTTCAATCACCTGCATTGGATGCCAGCAAAGCATGAGGTGTCCAGGTCTTGTATCTCCAGGAATTATTCCGAATGAATATTGCTTTGCCCAGCTTGGCTGCATTGTTTCTGAAAGCGTTCCAGTTGAAACTAGGCCACCCTCCAAAACTGCTTCAGTGCAAGACGTACCTGCATGAAGTATGGACAAAGGGAAGGCACCTTGACTATACTCCTCAACATTCACATTGCATGTCCGCCCTAGGGAGCAAGCGAAGTTTTGGTCAAAGCGCGCAGGGCCCAAGAAATCAAGGGTTCCAACTTCAACAACACTTCCGAGAGAATCTGACCAGCATATTTTGTGGAATGATGGTCCAACACTGGCTTTTGTAATTACTCCCAACTTGTACAAGGTCGAGTTGCTCGATCCTGAGGCCGGATTGGCGGGCATGTCAGCTGTAGCAGGCGTTGCATCCTCACAGCTCCGATTGACAAATAGTGAGTTCTCTAGCATTTGCAATCCAGTGCCTTCAATCTGCAGCATGCATTCTCGAGCAAGTACACATGAATAATTCTTCTGGAAAGGCCCGATGTAGATCAAAGAACCCAAGTAAACTTGATGCTCGTCAAATGTGATCCCACGGCCATAGCAAATGGAATAATTGAATACTTCAGCAGGCCTTTGAATGGAGTACAGTGCGCGACTGGAATTCTCAACTGTTTGCGGCAAGAATCTCGCAGCAGACCTTGCATTTGTCAGAAGGACTTCCTCCTTGCCATACTGGAAGGTCCCCATGAGACTGTCCAACTGAATGAAACTTTCAGGCACCACCGGCGGCCAAGAAATGCGGGCTGCTGGAACGGCAAATCCCTTCCCCCCAGACGTTGCAGCTCGCAAGCACCCCAAAAGTTTTCCAGAGTAATCGTCGAAGGAACCAGCCGCATGATAATGGTAAAGTGGCAAGTCATGACTGTGGCCTCCACAATTGTCCAAGCTGAAGTTGCTGGTGTTGGAAAGGGGCGCAAAGAGTGGCACTCCATCCATCATGAATCCCAGCAAAGGCTCATGAGATGAATTGAAAGCAAGAGAAGAATCCAAAGCCCAGGACTTGACAACTTCGCAGGGCTTGCCGTCGCTCCACTGGCCCCCTGGGGTCAAAGCATATTCGGCCATCGCTTGCTTGGTGACAATCACTCCACATTGGCTTTGTTCCCACAATGCTTTGTTAGCAGGAGCTCCAGAGATCGCAAGCCCATCCAAAGCCACACCAACAATCCCGTTTGGAAGAGGTAGAAACGAGTATTCCATCAATTGAGCCATGCTGGGCACAGAGTATGTGCGGAGCAATGCTTTAGGCATAGCCGTACCCAATGCCTCATAGCCACCACGGGGGCAGGCTGTAGCCACAATGAGACGCTGATTCGCAACAAGTTCTGCTTTTAGGTAGCTGTCAGACCCAGTTGTCGAGCAATTTGGGGCACCCTCCATGTCGAAGGGTGGCAACTCAGGCCAAGCACAGCCGCTGCCAGCATGAACAACTAACGAATCAAGAGTAGACAATCCCAAACCCGAAAGTGTCACAAAGCAGGGCAAGCCCAGGGTGCACTGAACGCTGCCAAGGCTCTCAGGTGCTAGCAATGACAACACCCCTACAAAAATAGGGAAGTTTGAAGCTGGCAAGGGGGTGTCCGCCCCGCCATTCAAACCATCTCCAAAGGTGCGGCCCCAGCACAAATCATACCTGCCAGATCCTGTTCCGAAGCTCCCGAAAGAAACTCTCAATTGCAGCTCTTGCTCTCTAGCGCGATCACAGCACTGCGATGGGTTGGAGAGGCCTTGTTTTTCGATCGCCGCCGAAGCATTGCAACCTGATCCTTGCGGAAGGAGTAGGAAGCTGCTCCTATGGGGCCATGGGGACGCATCCGGCCCTGGTATTTTCCACTGTGTCAGTGGACTTCGGAAGAAGTCAATTCCACGCAAGGACCCAGCTTCAGCTGTGAGCATTTTGGAAGGGCAAGGCGCATTGCTTGGTGTCAGGATCCAGTATTCGGGGCTGCTGGCACCGTTTGACAGCTCAATCCATGATTTAGATATGTCGTTGCCGGTCCACTGAGTAGCAACCACTTTGCAGTCAAAAGGGTGCAAATGCAATGCGTAGTTCGGGCAGGCTTGCAGCTTGCCAGAGACGACGAAAATAACCACAACCCCCTTTTTGCTCCTGGAATTCTTTCCCAGGTGTGGGTGAGATCCCCACCATGTCGGCCCCAAACAGGCTCACACTTACTGCTGAGAAATATTGAAAAGTTGGGCAAGTACTGACCAGTTCCAGTCACCAACCAATACTCCCTCCACAGCGGACTGGCGAAACCTAATATGTTAGGCTCACAAGGCTTTCCACTGTCGCAAGCCAAGTCCTGCGCACAGGCGTTCATTCAAAGCGGGGGGGGCACTCGACGGGTGACAGGAGTGTTGGCAGCAGTGAAGAATCAGGTGTTTGAATAGCGCTGTGAAAAGCACGTGCAAAAAGACAAGGCATCAAATGATTGCATGTATGCATATATGCGTGTATATATATAATATGCGTGTATATATATAATATGCGTGTATATATATATATATAATATGCGTGTATATTATTGATATATGTGAAGTAAAGCAACTGTCGTGTTTATCCCTGCAACATCACAATACAATCTTTCTGATTCCTCACCATCCTACTCGGCAGTGACAGTGAATGACCCCACATGACCGCTGCAACCTGCTGCACATTGCAAATGACAGTGGCGGACTCCACTCTCAATTGTTCATCGGGTGATGAAATACGAGCTAATCCTATGTCAAAACCCATCATTCCACGTGTAGTTGCGTGACACGATAACAAACCATAACAAACCTGCATGAACGGCTCTTAGTCTCACTGGATCGCACGCGTAACTTTTCCAACTACTGCATCAGGGACGGGTGCACTTTTAAATGCCATGCAATTCCTTAATGTAGAGTTCTTTGTTTTACAGATGTATAGTGATTGGATACATGAATTCTGTGTGCATTGCGCTTGTTCAGTCCTTTTGGGTCCTTGCAAATTTATTTACAAGGAACATCTTTTCACATCCCGTTGCAAAGACTCATACAAAGTGTTGCTTTCATTTGTGATGTGAACGTCTTCCCTGAATCGCATTATGTAAATAAAACTTGTCGATCTACACATGCAAAAGCACCCTATAACAGTGTAACAAGCGTCAGAGACTGCACTTGCTCTTCATCATACCTCTTCGAGGTTGGTATAGCAATTAATTGCAACATCCATCTTCAGAACCCTTCAGACCATGACAATGCAAACAACGCAGTATGATGCGCTAGGGTCAACTGACTGCTGTCAAAGATAATCTGAGTCAAATTCAGCGGACTTGTGACTCAGAATACCGCCGCAGGAAAGAGACTTAACATGTGAAGCAATCTGGCCCATATGTAACCAGTATATATATATATATAACTTTTATATATATATATAAGCATAAAGACAGGAGACACCCAAGTGGCGACGGCAATCGACTGATACACTGTATACCACAAGGCAAACGTTCCGGCCACACAAGGGAACACCCAAGGCCACCCAACACCACCTACGACCTCAGTGGAAGACCAGGAGACCAGTTACCAGTTAGGACGCAGCGGGCCCATGTCAAAAATAGTCCCTAACCCTAGAATAAATACAAAGCTCCAAAGTGTTCGTCGGTTGCCTTCATCATACGACGAAAAACATGCCTTATGTCAGCGTGCTTGCAAAGTTTGTCCGTCGCCAAGTGCCCTCTCAACTCGTTGGAAATTCAATAGATTTGACAATAATTGCAGGCGACAGAAATTGTAAGACAACGCTGCAATGCTGGGGTGCCATGAAAAGCATTGAAAAGCATAGTAGAAAATATAAGATGCGCTTTGCATTTGCCCTCTCTCGGCTTCATTGGTAGGGGCATTTCCTTGGACTGTTTGATCATACATACAGTTACATACATGGTAATACATACGGCACGCTGCATCTTGAGCACCAAGGTTTACACAACCTTCAAATCTTATATACTCTAAATACTTGCAGCTACAGCATCGTACTTTTCTACGCTGCATTGTGGGCATCTCAACATCTTTCCCACACAGTTCACATTGCATGCATCCTTACGGTAGTATTGTGTAGTACGGGGTACAGTAGATAATAGTACTTTGTAACACTTTGTAGTACAGAGCAGCACTTTCTAGAATTGTGTGCTGCTGTGTAGTACGGAGAAATACTTTACAGCACGGAGCAGTACTTCGCACTACGTTTGCAACATTTGTCGTGGCAGGCACCACATCTCAGCACTCGCCACACCACATCACTTGATTTTTTGCATCACCGCCACCGACGCACCGCGGAAACACAACCAGCGACCACAAAAATGCCACCAGACGGAACGGCCGAAGGCTGGTGAGCACAAAAACCTCGGTCTGGGTATCGCAATGGTTGGTCGCCCTTCGCGTATTCTATAGGCAAATTCTTTCTTTGGTTTATAGTTTTTTCATGTTTTTTCCCCTTTTGAAACTTCCGCTCCCGGCTTGCCCGCCTCTATTTGTATGCTTTCATATAGTCAATTAAGTCTGAATAATGAACCTAATGTCCAAACGACTATATCTTTTTCTACAATTATGCGAATATTCGCGCAGTCTGAGACTGGTCACTGGCACCCCCCGAAAACACATTCTGAAAGAAATGCCTCTCCTGATTGTCGGCTGGCCCAGCAAGCTGTACAGATCCAATCGGGGTTAGTTCACCGGCCAGCTCTCCAGACCAACACAGAAAAAAGTGGGTGCCAGGCAAACCCTGCAGAACTGTTCCGAGGTCGTATATGTTGTCCGTGCCATCTCTTGGTTTCAATGGTTGAGTAGTACCTAGCAAGCCTACCGCTTCAGGGTAGAAGTCCATGACAGGAATTTCATTGACGCCCACGTCACTGGTGTCGCCATCAGTAGCATTTTCCATGAAGAGATCCGTCCCGTTCGAGAAACTGCAATTCTCATCCATGACTCGAAGAGTGTTTTTGGCGTTCAGCCCAAACCCACCGAGAGTTACATTGCAAGGATACCCTTTTACGCAAAAACCTTTGGTTGCCTGCGGTCCCTGCAAAGCAAATCTCCCCACCTCAACTGAAAATGTGGCTTCTTGCGAATGGCGCCAGCAAATTCGAAAGAATGGACCAACCTGCCCTGCTCTTGCAACTCCGGGATCATAAGCAGCCTGCAAGTCTGAAACTTGTTGTGGCATCAGCGGATTGGTAAAGCCATCAATACTGGCTGCATCGCTTGCAGTCGCTGCAGCGCATGAGCGGTCCAAAGCCGCGGCCTCCCATGTTGCGGCAACCAACCTTTCTCCTCCGATTATCCACACCTCACTCGAATGTGATAAACCATGCCCAAGCAAAGGCAGCGAACATGGAATACCAAATGTGCACGTGAAATTCTGATCCTGATGTGGTCCAAGCATTTCAAACGTGCCAATGTCTATTGCAAAGTCTTCCGGGTGGGACCAACCAACAGCCCAACACAGTCTGCCAACTGCGCCGACCGGGCCGCTGATGGGAAGCCCTGCGTGAAAATTGCCAACGATGCCCCGGCCTCTCTGGGGCCAAATCAGCCCCTTATGTTGTAATAGAGGCAGGGCAGAGGGGCTTCCACACCTCTCGCTACTGTCTATGACCATAAGTGCGTTGCTTATATGTAGACCGTGACCAGTCAAGAGAACATTGCATGGGAGTCCCAACGTGCAGTGGTAATTTGAAGGATCTGGGCCGACCACGACCAAGTGGCCGACGGGTGCAGCAAATGCAGATTCACCACTGCACAGGTCGCCATCCGCAACACAATAGCACATCATCCAAGATCCCGGAACTTGAGTACGCGCAGATGCGTTGTCAATTGCAAAAGTCAATGCTTGTTCTGGCCCTTCTTGGCTTGTAGCCTCAAGAACAATGCCAGTCAGCTCTGACATTCCGATGGAATCTGGCAAAGGAGCGGAGAGGTTCCCACAAGTCTCACCAGCTGGCACCAAGAGAATCATGTCTTCCCTCGAAAGACCTTCCCCTGTCAACGGACCAATTGAGCACGTCGATGAGTTCAATGCACAGGAGAAGTTCTGAACTCCAAGGGTAGACGGCCCAACCACAGTCAAAAGCCCCATATCAATTGTGTAGCTAGCTGCAGGTGTGCAGCCCAAGTCTGTATGAACACAGTAGCACAACTTCCATTTGCCGGAGTAGATCGTGCCAGGCATCCAATCCACTGCAACAGTCTGAGAGCCATCTGATTCATTCAGCGTGAGAGTAGAGACCATCCAAGGGCCTGCCCAAGCAGGTCGGGAGGAAACTGCAGCTGTACTGATAGGTCCATGGCCTTGGCTGCAATGCTCTGATGACGGGATGGCTACCACACGGTCCATCAAGCTGAGTGAGTAGCCTCCCAACGGACCAAAAGTGCACCTTTGTCCAAAAGAACATCTTCCAGTGCTTTTCCCCAAAAGGCCTGCAAATTGAAGGCTTCCTGCTTGCACAGCAAATTCTGCGTCATCAAGATGCTGCCAGCAAATAGTGGATAAGCCCGGGCTCTCGCCTCTTGGAACCCCCAACGAGAAGACGGTCTGAGCAACTGTCCTTAGCATCAACATGCACAAAGGATACCGCAATCACAAGCTCTACTCTTAGCTGTTCGTTACTTCACCCGGCTGCATACAAAAAGGGGAAATGATCGTATTGACGTTTTGTCAAACATGATCGTAGAAGGCGCGCATCGGGCTTTTGAGGACCTGCAGAAGATGCTCCAAAGGAGGATGGACGAACGCATACGACCGCCAGTGTTGTGAAAAAACACCCAATATTGATATTGAACAATATCCTATCAGCTTTCTATATAGCAGGAAAATCTAAGAAATAAGGACTGTGACCCCTAAGTGTTCCTCGTACCGGCCAAGGGTTGCAAAGGTAGTCTATAGAGTCTGGGGCGCCGCTCAGTTCTGATCATTCTTCGAGCGTGGAATTTACTTCGCAAGTGCGCCCATTGAGCAGCAGGTACCGTGCGTTGCTGCGTGATGACTGGCATATTTCCGTGCAAGGTGCCAGGAATTCTCGCGTGCTGTCGAGCATGTTGGATATGTGTACATAAGTATCTACTACGCCTTCAAACCATGTGAAACAACCTTCCCGGTCAGTTTAAACTGAACTAAGTTTCAAAAAATGCATGATATGATAATAGTTGATGAATTGATAATATTTAGGATCAAACGAATATGTTGCGTAAAGAATCTGGAAAATACTCGACACATTGTCCCGGAAAATCATCGCCACCAAAGCACGGTATATTACACGACCACCACCAGCAGCACCACCACGACCACTACTACCACTATATTTTAATTACTACTACTACTACTACTACTACTACTACTACTACTACTACTACTACTACTCCTACTCCTCCTACTCCTCCTATTCTCCTACTACTCCTCCCAATACTCCTACTACTACTCCTCCCAATACTCCTCCTACTGCTCCTACTACTCCTACTACTCCTACTACTCCCCTACTACTCCTACTACTCCTGCTACTTCTACTCCTACTTCTACTACTTCTACTACTCCTACTACTCCTACTATTCCTACTACTCCTACTACTCCTACTACTACTCCTACTCCTCCTCCTCCTACTTCTTCTACTACTCCTCCTCCTACAACTACTACAACTACTCCTCCTCCTGCTACTACTTCTCCTCCTCCTACTCCTCCTCCTCCTACTACTACTAGTACTACTACTCCTCCTCCTACTCCTCCTACTACTCCTCCTACTACTCCTCCTACTACTTCTCCTACTACTCCTCCTCCTCTTACAACTACTACAACTACTCCTCCTACTACTTCTCCTCCTCCTACTCCTCCTCCTCCTCCTCCTACTACTACTACTACTACTGCTACTGCTACTGCTACTCCTACTGCTATCACTCCTACTTCAACTCCGATCAGGCAAATGGATTCAAACCTGTGAAAACATGTTGGTTGCGCCTATGGCATGACTGTCAAAAATCTTGCACCTGCGCATACTTGAGTGAGTGTAGGCTGCTCATACAAGTATGACTATGGTGTTTCGCACGTTTCTGATTCTGTCTTGCAGGGGGAGCCATCGTTCGAGGCTGACAACTAAGCGAGGCGCTCATCTCCAGGCACACCCACCACACATGGAATTCTTTGGGTCTCTGTAACGCTCAAGCGGAGGAGAAAGATGGCTTGGGACTGCCAACACATGCCACTTGTCTGTAAATCCTTCCAGAAGGAAAGATGTGGGGTCCCTTTCCGGCCCATCATTGGCTGTAATGTAAGAAACCGCATCAATGCGGGCAGGGAACCTTAGCACGATCTCAAATCCAACACCATCGAAATCCAAAAATTTGGTGGATCGGCGCTTCTGTAGTTAACAAATGACCACGCCTGGCAAGCTGGAACGTGTCATTGGAAGCAGCGACTTCCAATACTTGTCCTTCGATGCTCTCCACATTGATGCTAATCGGACCCAAGGAGACTTCGCTAATACCTGGGATTAAACTAATATCAATTGCCAAACTACCTGCAAGACTTCCATCATCAACCTGCTGCGTGACTTGATTTCTGGTTTGAAGTGCAGTGTTGTCTGGCACCAGTATGGTGACGAACATCAGCAAAGAACCAGGCGCCAGCATAACTCGAACATTTGTTGCAATCCCGCCAGCGAGGCTCGCTGCAAGCTCAGGCTTCTTCATCAAGTCATAGTAGCTAATGCTGGTGGAGCGCAAACCCAATCTTATCTCAGCCAAAGAATCTGTGTCGTTGCCCGTATCGGTCTGAATGACAGCATCGGAGTCATCTGTGGAATTCCGGACAGTCGGCTGCGAGGGAACTGCTTCAGAATCATCACTGCTGGAGTTCTCGGGCGGCACCTGTTCATGTTTGATGCAAGTACCACGGTCTTCTTTAAAAAAGTCAACGCTCAACTAGTTGTCTATGTCTATGTTCAGTCCAGCGCTGACACTATGTTACTATATTGCTATACTATATATGGCTGAAGGACAAGGCCC
This sequence comes from Breviolum minutum Mf 1.05b.01, assembly GCA_000507305.1. Taxonomy (NCBI): domain Eukaryota; class Dinophyceae; order Suessiales; family Symbiodiniaceae; genus Breviolum; species Breviolum minutum. The sequence continues at coordinate 80,305 of DF241197.1, forward strand.
GGGCCCCGCTGCCCCAATCACCTCTCTCACACCACTGCTCAACAATGACAAAATGCGGACAAGAGTGACATTTTGCGTTTTTAGACTTTTATTATATAGTTTCTAATGTGTTCAGCATTTTTTAGGCTAATGCCATCTAATGCCCAGAGCTGCGGTGACAAAGATGACAAGGGCCACTACATCGTCACTGCTTCCAGCACGGCACCAATACATAGTAGCAACGTAAGCAGAAACAGCAACAACAGCACCAAGGAAAAAAGGGAAAAACAAAATAAGCAAAGCTAATTCTTTTGGATTCTAGATATTTCTAGATTCTATAGCGATAGATCCTACATCTTGAGAACTTGCCTCAAAACAAACTTAATCAAGGAACCCCAGCTCGCGCCTCTCCAGACAAACGTCGCCAAATGTTTCCCTGAAGCATGCGACTAGTAGAACTGCTCGTGGCATTGTCTTGCATCATGGTCGAATAGGCCTCGGCCTCTTTTGCTGTAAGTGCTTGGATATCTATACCAGTGAAATTTGTCACCATAAGGTCATCTGTAAGGGATACGTTTGATGCCAACAAACCCATCTGACTTCGCAGGAAGTATTGGAAAGATGAATTTGAAGGACCCATTGGCAAACTCCATATTGCAACCAGCGACTTGATGGCTCGCACTTTGTCAAAACCATCCAGGAGCTCGAAAGAAACCTCCCACATGCCAGACTCACCCGATGGGCGAGATGCAGGCAGTGTACCGGAAACAATAGGCTGCCCGCCCAGCAAGATCTGAGTGAAAAAAATGTCAGAAAGAGTGCCATCGCTGATGTCCATATCGAAGTAGCTGCCAAAAGCTTCTGTCATTGCCAGGGATAAGCCACCAAGAGAGATTGCACTCTCGTCGAGAGAGAATTCTATTGAACCTCTAGCAATTCCATAAGGCGTTGTCAGTTCGACAGTGGGTACAGTTTGGCGGGCGACAACCGCAAATGGAGAAGACGAGCAGTTGGACCCGCTGTGCATGACAGATAGCACATCTCCTGAACATATGACCCTGAATATTTGACCAGAAATCCTTCATGCTGTGTGATCCTCCTGTAGAACTCCCAAGATTTTGAGACAGTACCACATACATGCCGAAAAAGGCATCAACAAGGATACTATATCAATCTGAATCCAAGCGTAAAGCTTGAATTTGGGATTTTGGATGATGCCTTTTGAATTGGCAGGGGGTCAATGGGTAGCAAACTTACCATAAATTAGCACTAAAGCCTCCAGAACAATGGATGGCAAACCTACAAGATTTTGAACTTCAGCACGGAAGCCTTTGAAAAGATGGATGGCACACCTACCGGACTTTAGGCACTAAAGCCTTCAAAATGATGGATGGCACACCTACCGGACTTTAGCACTAAAGCCTTCAAAATGATGGATGGCACACCTACCG